>WNWK01000386.1:227500-367500 GCA_009830355.1 Cherax destructor
ATTAATGCAAAGCGAATGTGAATGTAATAAAAAAAATTACTACTCAAATATTAACCCTTTTAAAGCCTTTAGCAATGCAATAAGAAAAAAAGTATTAATAGTAAACAACTACTTAAATGTTGACGACAGTCGTCTTTGATGGAGTCAACACATCTACTCCAGGCCGAGGGACTGATTACCTCAAACTACTCCTTTCTTTACAACTTTCTACTAAAAAAAAAAATTACAAAAACATCCAGTGAAAGCTTACCTTAATTAAACTCTCACCTTTTAAATCTCCCCCACCTGCAACCTCTCCCACACATGTTCAACACTTTTCACATCTCTCACAACTATACACACCTCCAGATACTTCTCCACACCTCCACGCACATCTCCACTTATTTCTCACACCCTACCCGCACCTCCCACATCTACACTTACTCTTACCTATCGATACCTCTCCACATATCCTGACACCTCCCCACTCCTCCCCACACCTCCCCACACCTCCCACACCTCTCCCACACCCCACCCCACACCTCCCACACATCCCACCCCCACACTCCCCACACCTCCCCACACCTCCCACACCTCCCACACCTCCCCACACCCACCCCACACCTCCCCACACCTCCCCACACCTTCCCCACACCTCTCCACACCTCCCCACACCTCCCCACACTCCCCACACCCCCTCCCACACCTCCCACACCTTCCCACACCTCCCCACACCTCCCACACCTTCCCACACTTCCCACACCTCCCCACACCTCCCCACACCTCCCTGATATTTCCTCACACCTCATATGATCACAATACTAATGCTTTCAAGAACCGCTGAGCTGTGAAGAAATTTTGGAAAAAGTCAGGAATGCTTTAAGGGCTGGGAGGGCAGAGAAGAAGATGCAAAAAGTCAAGGTCAAGGAAGTGTCAAAAGTACAAAATGTGCTGGAACGGTGAAACAAGATGCCAAAGGAATGCGACAAAAGTGTAAGAGTGCCAAGGAAGTACTCAGAAGTGTCAAAGGATTGTAACCAGAGAGTGTTAAGTGCCAGTGAACAGTATATGGAGAACAACAGAAGACCGTGTCACGAGGGGCGTCAGGGCAGTGACAGAGGTCAGTACATGGATGACAACACAAGACAACACTGCCAGGTGCGAATCGAGAGAGGAAGAGGTAATCTTATGAAAGATCCATAAACCTGAATTGATGGAATCTTGAAGATGTTCCAGAAAATTTTGATTCTTACTAATTATTATTAATTATATTATTATTATTATTATTATTATTATTATTATTATTATTATTATTATATTTTTTATTATTATTTATTATTATTATTATTATTATTATTATTATTATTATTATTATTATTATTATTATTATTATTATTATTATTATTATTATTATTATTATTATTTGCTAATCATGAAGTGTTAAAGCTTTAGGAGTCAGAGAGATCAGGTAAAGGCCGGGAGTTGTAATCAAGGAAACAAATATGAATCGTGTCAGGGAATTTAATGTTATGGAAGTGTTTTGTTTTTCAAGGAACAGAAAGAGTTCACTGTCACGAGTCTTTGATGATCCCTCCACTAGTGCTGGATACCAGTATTTAACTGTAGGCTTCCTGGTGCTGGATACCAGTATTTAACTGTAGGCTTCCTGGTGCTGGATACCAGTATTTAACTGTAGGCTTCCTGGTGTTGGATACCAGTATTTAACTGTAGGCTTCCTGGTGCTGGATACTAGTATTTAACTGTAGGCTTCCTGGTGCTGGATACCAGTATTTAACTGCAGTCCTACTGGTGCTGGATACCAGTATTTAATTGCAGGATTACTGGTGCTGGATATTAGTATTTAAACGCAGTCTTACTGGTGCTGGATACTAATATTTAAACGCAGTCTTACTGGTGCTAGATACTAGTATTAAAACGCAGTCTTACTGGTGCTGGATACTAGTGTTTAATCGCAGTCATACTGGTGCTGGATACTAGTATTTAAACGCAGTCTTTCTGGTGCTGGATACGACTATTTCACCGCAGTCTTACTGATGCTGGATACCAATATTTAAGTAATCACACACTTACAAGGGGTGGGCATCAGTGTTTGGGCAATCGCTGGTGAACCGGGCCCTGGTTTTTCACCCTATTTATAAAATAAAGATAGCTTTACTGTTTCCTAGAGGTCTCTTGGGAAATTAAAAAGGACAGTGTGAACATTATTACAGGGAGCAGTACCTTGGAGAGTGCCAGAGGGCTAGCATGGAAAATAACAGGGAACAGTGTCAGAAATATACCAGGGGACAGAGTCAGAAGTATCCCGGAAGACAGTGTCGATAGTATTCCAAGGGGCAGTTTCAGGGATACTCCAGGAAATAGTCTTGGAAAGGATGTTAAAATATGATATAATTTCTTCAGAGTATAATCTAAATGTTTTTCCTTCAGCTTGTTTCTGAATTTTCTCCGCCCATCTTACCTTCATAATCTAATGATTTATTATTTTAATAAATACAATTTTGCCTAGGATTATATAAAACTCCAACTATGTATATATATATATATATATATATATATATATATATATATATATATATATATATATATATATATATATATATATATATATATATCTATGTATATATATATATATATATATATATATATATATATATATATATATATATATATATATATATATATATATATATATATATATGGAATCTTATTATCGAGGGAAACGTTTCGTCTGCACTGAAGGCTTTATCAGTGGAATACAGAGTTGACTTACACTGCTGGAGTCGTCAGCTTTGGTGAAAGACTAGTTAGATGAACATGAACAGCAGGCCTAGTGGCACATTCCAAGCAAGTCTTCTCAAATCCAACTATTCCCCCAAACATGTTTGCTCAACCCATCCTCAAAGGTACCCAAGAAGGACTGCGAAGTGAACACATTTCCAGGCTGAGGGACTGACCACCTCAAACTACTTCAAAGTTGATAGACTGACCACATCATCCTTACCTCTCTCTCCACTGCTTCTTCTGTCTCTTTATTTCCCATCTCAGTATTCGAATGGTGATATTTACTGTGTAGGCGACACGTTTCTGAATAAAAACACCTGTCTCATGCACATGTGTCTTACTTATCTACTTCTAGATATTGCATACCATTATTATATTCATTATTGAAGGAGGGGTGTTAATGTTGCAGTTTTATAACTGTAGTGTAAGCACGCCTTTGGCAAGACAGTGATGGAGTGAATGATGATGAAAGTTTTTCTTTGTCGGGCCACCCTGCCTGCCTTGGTGGGAAACGGCCGATGTGTTAATAAAAAAAAATATTACATTCTCCGGATATAAGAGATACAGAGAACACAAATGCATTATACGGCATTTGTGGCTCTTTTTTTTCAATCGAGTGGGTGGGTAATTTTTACCATTTACCTCCAAAATATTGAGATATTGAACAAAATATGTCTCTTTTAATGTTTATCTTCCAAATATATGTCACATTCTATTTTACTCTCTTATGTTAACTTATGCAATACATTTCTAGATATTGTATAAGTTATAAGGCGAGGATGAAAGAGCTAGCAAAACGTTGGGAGAAAAGTTAGATGTATGAAGTCTGTGGGTAAAGTGTTGCTACCCCACGTCCTCCCCCTGTCACACACACACACACACACACACACACACACACACACACACACACCACACACACACACACACACACACACACACTAGTACCACAGATCCCCACCACCACTCACAAAGCGTTGTATTTTACCTTCCACAAAGGCACAAGTTTACGACACTAAACATTTGGTTTGTGAAAGTCATGCAAGACTGTCCCGTAACTCCTGCTTATTGAAAGGGGCTTGAGTACCCCTTTGTGCGTGCAAATATATATATATATTACATTCTCATTATCCGGGTGGGGAGTAAAGCTTGAGCGAAGACCTTGCTAAGAGCCGCTTTCCCTTCCAACAGAATTAGCTGAACAGTTTGCCGAGGCTGCCTTGAATATATGGCTCGCTATTCACCTTCTTGAAAGGAACTTTAAAGTTATTTAAAGTTCGCCTGTGTGAATACGTATTTAAATTAGCACTGTGAATGTCCATGTGGATGTAGATTATTCAGACTGTGTGCAGAGTACAAAGATTGCATCGAGTTGCAAGTTTTGTACGGGTAAATGCTGTACTTGCGCAAGCTTAGGTACAGGTACGTCACGCGATAACTAATATTAACAGCATTTTCTCGGTCTCTTTTTTTTACATCACTGGAAGTCATTTCGTATGCAATGGGAAGCTGAAGGCCAAATGGACATGATGTATAAGACACAGCAGCGGCCAGGGTGACGAGGGACGAGCCTGGCTCACGTTACCGCGGCCAGGGTGATGAGGGACGAGCCTGGCTCACGTTACAGCGGCCAGGGTGACGAGGGACGAGCCTGGCTCACGTTACAGCGGCCAGGGTGACGAGGGACGAGCCTGACTCACGTTACAGCGGCCAGGGTGACGAGGGACGAGCCTGGCTCACGTTACAGCGGCCAGGGTGACGAGGGACGAGCCTGGCTCACGTTACAGCGGCCAGGGTGACGGGACGAGCCTGGCTCACGTTACAGCGGCCAGGGTGACGAGGGACGAGCCTGGCTCACGTTACAGCGGCCAGGGTGACGAGGGACGAGCCTGACTCACGTTACCGCGGCCAGGGTGAGGACGAGCCTGGCTCACGTTACAGCGGCAGTGACGAGGACGAGCCTGCTCACGTTACAGCGGCCAGGGTGACGAGGACGAGCCTGACTCACGTTACCGCAGGGAAAATTACTGTGTCGTAAAAGTGAGGAACCTACGTCACATAGTTATGGAGGTAAACACAGGGAAGGAAACAGTGATACATACCGCACTGGAAACTGAAATAAGGGTAATTTCACAGATGACTCTAGCTTTTCCTCTCTCTCTCTCTCTCTCTCTCTCTCTCTCTCTTCTCTCACTCTCTCTCTCCTCCTTCTCTCTTCTCTTCTCTAGTCTTAATCTATTCTCCTACCTCCTCCTGGTGGCTGCTTGAGCTGCACAACAGCTGTTGCCTCCACGCTGTTGCACTTAACTGCTTCTTGTGCATAACGATGTCTTGATTATATTGGGCTGTTCTCCGCCCGGTGCGTTCCTTGACTGCTGTTCTGCTGTTCTGCTGTTCTCTGTTGCTACTGCTGTTCTCTGCTGGTACTGCTGTTCTCTGTTGCTACTGCTGTTCTCTGTTGCTACTGCTGTTCTCCGCTGTTTCTGCTGTTCTCTGCTGCTACTGCTGTTCTCCGCTGTTTCTGCTGTTCTCTGTTGCTACTGCTGCTCTCTGCTGGTACTGCTGTTCTCTTTGCTCTGCTGTTACTGTTGTTCTCTGCTGCTGCTGTTACTGTTGTTCTCTGCTGCTGCTGTTGCTGTTGTTCTCTGGTGCTGCTGTTCTTCCTCCTGCTTCTGTTGCTCTTCTTGTTGCTCGTGCTGCTGATTTATTATTGTATCTGCTGCTGTTATTTGCTCTCTGCTGCTGTTGCTGTTGTTCCCGCTGCTATGTTTTCCTCCTGCTTCTTTTCTCTTCTTTCTGCTCGTGCTGTGTTTTTTTGTATCTGCTGCTGGTATGTTTCTGTTTCTGAATGTTTTTGTGTTCATCTGCTGTGTTGCTGTGTTTTGTTTCATGCATTTTTATGTTCATGAATGTTTGTGTTCATACATGTTTGTGTTCATGCATGTTTGTGTTCATGCATTTTTATGTTCATGAATGTTTGTGTTCATGCATGTTTGTCATAGTGCAAAAATCACGGTAAGGAAATTTTATCCTGGGATCGTATTAAACAAACTTAGGAAGGTCCGCGAGAAGAACCTGTCTCCCTGGCTGTCAAACTACCATGGCTGGTTCCCTGACTGTCACACTACCATGGCTGGTTCCCTGACTGTCACACTACCATGGCTGGTTCCCTGGCTGTCAAACTACCATGGCTGGTTCCCTGACTGTCACACTACCATGGCTGGTTCCCTGGCTGTCACACTACCATGGCTGGTTCCCTGGCTGTCAAACTACCATGGCTGGTTCCCTGACTGTCACACTACCATGGCTGGTTCCATGACTGTCACACTACCATGGCTGGTTCCCTGACTGTCACACTACCATGGCTGGTTCCCTGGCTGTCACACTACCATTGCAGGTTCCCTGGCTGTCAAACTACCATGGCTGGTTCCCTGACTGTCACACTACCATGGCTGGTTCCTGGCTGTCACACTACCATGGCTGGTTCCTGCTGTCACACTACCATGGCTGGTTCCTGGCTGTCACACTACCATGGCTGGTTCCTGGCTGTCACACTACCATGGCTGGTTCCCTGGCTGTCACACTACCATGGCTGGTTCCCTGGCTGTCACACTACCATGGCTGGTTCCTGGCTGTCACACTACCATGGCTGGTTCCCTGGCTGTCACACTACCATGGCTGGTTCCCTGGCTGTCACACTACCATGGCTGGTTCCTGGCTGTCACACTACCATGGCTGGTTCCCTGGCTGTCACACTACCATGGCTGGTTCCCTGACTGTCACACTACCATGGCTGGTTCCCTGGCTGTCACACTACCATGGCTGGTTCTGCTTCCACTACCATGGTGGTCTGGCTGTCACACTACCATGGCTGGTTCCTGGCTGTCACACTACCATGGCTGGTTCCTGGCTGTCACACTACCATGGCTGGTTCCTGGCTGTCACACTACCATGGCTGGTTCCCTGGCTGTCACACTACCATGGCTGGTTCCTGGCTGTCACACTACCATGGCTGGTTCCTGGCTGTCACACTACCATGGCTGGTTCCCTGGCTGTCACACTACCATGGCTGGTTCCTGGCTGTCACACTACCATGGCTGGTTCCCTGGCTGTCACACTACCATGGCTGGTTCCCTGGCTGTCACACTACCATGGCTGGTTCCCTGGCTGTCACACTACCATGGCTGGTTCCTGGCTATCACACTACCATGGCTGGTTCCCTGGCTGTCACACTACCATGGCTGGTTCCCTGGCTGTCACACTACCATGGCTGGTTCCCTGGCTGTCACACTACCATGGCTGGTTTCCTGGCTGTCACACTACCATGGCTGGTTCACTGGCTGTCACACTACCATGGCTGGTTCCCTGGCTGTCACACTACCATGGCTGGTTCCCTGGCTGTCACACTACCATGGCTGGTTCCCTGGCTGTCACACTACCATGGCTGGTTCCCTGGCTGTCACACTACCATGGCTGGTTCCCTGGCTGTCACACTACCATGGCTGGTTCCCTGGCTATCATACTAACATGGCTGGTTCCCTGGCTGTCACACTACCATGGCTGGTTCCCTGGATGTCACAATACCATGGCTGGTTCCCTGGCTATCATACTAACATGGCTGGTTCCCTGGCTGTCACACTACCATGGCTGGTTCCCTGGCTGTCACACTACCATGGCTGGTTCCCTGGCTATCATACTAACATGGCTGGGTCACAGCTGAGAACCTTCTGCCTCACGCTGCCACACTGTAAGTGTACCTTGTCAAGCAAGCAAACACCTACTGAAGAAAAAAATATATAACACGCACACACACAAACACACACACGCTGAGTCTCGACCCCTGCAACCACAATTAGGTGAGTACAATTAGGTGAGTGCACACACACACACACACACAGAATGTTCCAGAGATGAGACACAGCAAGAAGGAGAGGGCTTCGGGGGGCAACGCCCCCGCGGCCCGATCTGTGACCAGGCCTCGTCGTGGATCAACCTGGCTGTTACTGCTGGCCGCTGAAAACTGACTTACGAACTACAACCCAGCTGGTCAGGTACTGATTTTAAGTGTCTGTCCAGCGCTTTCTTGAAGACAGCCAGGGGTCTGTTGGTAATCTCCTTATGTATGCTGGGAGGCAGTTGATACTTATTGTGTTGAGTTCGTGGCGCCCCTGCTTTTCACTGGGAAGGAGGATGTAGCACCGCCTGTAGAATCTTTTTGCTTTCGTAGGGAGTGATTTTCGTGTACAAATGTGGTACTAATCCCTCTAGGACTTTCCTAGTATTTATTATCATGTATCTTTCTCGCCTGCGTTCCAAGGAATACAAGTCAAGAAACTTCAACCCTTCCCAGTAATTCAGGATGTTTTATCGTACCTGTGCGTGGTTTTTTAATCAGTAACCAATATGCGGCATGACCGGGGATCGATCTCGCACCACCTTGTCCCGCTCCGTGGGAAGCAAGACAACTTTCGCGACACTCTGAACGTTGTCTTCCTTCCACGGGACGAAATAAGGTGGCGCGGGATCAATCCCCGGCCATGCTGCAGTTTGGTTAATGATATACACACACATTATATATTGTGTGTAGAGCAGAACAGGCGAGTTTGGTCTATTTGGCAAATCCCTTTTCTGTCAAATAGCCAAATAAAAATTTGTATCATCCATAACTGTGCCAAAATAAGTCTGGGCATAACGAAAAAAAATATTTATCATTTATTTTTAATAATATTAAACATTAAAATGATATCCTATACATAGCAGAAACTAGCTTATAAAAATACGCTAGTTTAAGTGAAGTTTATTAGTTTTATTCTAAAAATAAAAATCTTTATTATTTATTATTCTGTAAAAGAATTTCTTGAAAAAGTTTAATTTTTAAGGGAGTTCGGCTTATTAGGGACGATATATATATAAACTATTATATAAAATACATAGACAAACTTAAAAAGAATAACGATAATTTCTCTTTAAATTTAGCAATGTATACAGGAGAAGATCCATACCGGCAGATCATATAGAATAGAATAGAATACAGGAGAAGCGTTACTAGCCCTTTGCTCCCTGCATTTTAGTCGCCTCTTACGACACGCATGGCTTACGGAGGAAGAATTCTGGAATCTGTTCCACTTCCCATAGAGGAATAATTTATATATATATATATATATATATATATATATATATATATATATATATATATATATATATATATATATATATATATATATATATATATATATACTTTACAATTCGCAAACAGGCGAAATTATTTAAACATTGTCTCTACGTCCACAGCAGGACTCGAACCTGCAAACTCTGTATCAGAGTAACCAGTTTAGATTAGATTTGGCTTGGTAAGCTTAGGTTACATAAATCTATGATTTTTTTTTTTAATTTCAGATTAAAATATAGTTCTCGGTATGTCTGGCAATGCGGGTGGTGAGCGTAACCAGGAAACGCTGAAATCTCCACGAGTATCACTGGTGGTGCGAGAACTGTTTGGTGTCCGCGTGCAACAGACCACAAAACTCCACATTAATAATGGAGGGAGGCTTCAGCCTTTACATGGCAGGTATCCCGGGTGGTGCCGTCAGAGCTGTCACCGCCTGTCATCACCCAGACAGCCTGTCTCACCCCACCCAGCCTGTCACCTGTCACCTCGCTCTTGCCTAACCCGGATGCCACCATATTATTCTCCTCTTCAGTTTCCCCTTTTAATCCTCCGTTTTCTGTGCGACGTCACATTGACTAAACCAAATTGTATTACTGTATAAAGAAAAGGCTGTGAAAAGAAGAGGACTTTAATAAATAGGTAAAATATTATAACCGATTAGCGAGAAGAAACATTAAGATTCTGAATACAAGAAAACCGTCAACATGCTCCTCTGGGACAATATATATGTATGTGTATATATATATATATATATATATATATATATATATATATATATATATATATATATATATATATATATATATATATATATATATATATATATATATATATATATATATATATATATATATATATATATATATATATATATATATATATATATATATATATATATATATACATAAACTTTATTTCAAGACAAAATACAAAATACAATGGGAGTAAAACAACATAGATAACAACTCAGAGCTACATGTCAAATACTTCGTCCAACTCCCCGGCAGTGGGCCGCGTGCCCAGAATACTGCAGGCATTTCCCCTCTACATATATATATATATATATATATATATATATATATATATATATATATATATCAATAACAAACTGCGGCTAGCCAGAGGATCGAACCCGTGTTGTTTTAGCCCGCCTCATGGGAAGAGAGCGTAAACTCTTTAAGCTCTAAAATACTGAACCATACAATCCTACAAACAACATGAGCATAGCGAACTAGGCTTGCTTCATGTTGCGAGGAAATACGATGATGTGTTTGCCTCAGAGCTAATTTCATTCTAATTCCCGTTTGGTGTACTAGCCTCCACGAGCAGTATATATATTATTGTAACCACAAACAAGTGGTATTTAATCAATAACAAACTGCGGCTAGCCGGAGGATCGAACCCGTGTTGTTTTAGCACGCCTCGTGGGAAAAGAGCGAAAACTCACGACGCTCTAAACCACTGGACCTGAGGCAACCACACCATCGTATGTCCTCGCAACATGAAGCAAGCCTAGTTCGCTAGGCTCATGTTGTTTGTAGGATTGTATGGTTCAGTGGTTTAAAGTGTCGTGATTTGTCGCTCTCTTCCCACGAGGCGGGCTAAACAACACGGGTTCGATCCTCCGGCTAGCGCAGTTGTTATTGATTAAATACCAACTTGTTCGTGGTTACAATAACATATATATATATATATATATATATATATATATATATATATATATATATATATATATATATAATATCATATATATATATATATATATAAAATATATATATATATATATATAAAATATATATATATATATATATATATATATATATATATATATATTTTTTTTTTTTTTCAACAAGTCGGCCGTCTCCCACCGAGGCAGGGTGACCCAAAAAGAAAGAAAATCCCCAAAAGAAAATACTTTCATCATCATTCAACACTTTCACCACACTCATACATAATCACTGTCTTTGCAGAGGAGCTCAGATACGACAGCTGAGAAAAGTCCCTCCCAGCTGTCACTATCTCAGACCCCTCCTTTAAAGTGCAGGCATTGTACTTCCCATTTCCAGGACTCAAGTCCAACTAAATCAATTAACTGGTTTCCCCGAATCCCTTCACAAAATGTTACACTGCTCACACTCCAACAGATCGTCATGTCCCAAAACCATTCGTCTCCATTCACTCCTATCTAACACGCTCACACATGCTTGCTGGAAGTCCAAGCCCCTCGCCCACAAAACCTCCTTTACCCCTTCCCTCCAACCTTTTCTAGGACGACCCCTACCCCGCCTTCCTTCCCTACAGATTTATACGCTCTCCAAGTCATTCTACTTTGATCCATTCTCTCTAAATGACCAAACCACCTCAACTACCCTCTTCAGCCCTCTGACAAATACTTTTAGTAACTCCACACCTTCTCCTAATTTCCACATTCCGAATTTTCTGCATAATATTTACACCACACATTGCCCTTAGACAGGACATCTCCACTGCCTCCAGCCTCCTCCTCGCTGCAGCATTTGCAACCCATGCTTCACACCCATATAAGAGTGTTGGTACCACTATACTTTCGTACATTCCCTTCTTTGCCTCCATGGATAACGTTTTTTGTCTCCACAGATACCTCAATGCACCACTCACCTTTTTTCCTTCATCAATTCTATGGTTAACCTCATCCTTCATAAACCCATCCGCTGACACGTCAACTCCCAAATATCTGAAAACATTTACTTCTTCCATAATCCCTCTCTCCAATGTAATATCCAATTTTTCTTTATTTAAATCATTTGATACCCTCATCACCTTACTCTTATCTATGTTCACTTTTAACTTTCTACCTTTACACACTCTCCCAAACTCGTCCACTAACCTTCGCAACTTTTCTTTAGAATCTCCCATAAGCACAGTATCATCAGCAAAAAGTAACTGTGTCAACTCCCATTTTGCATTTAATTCTCCATAATTTAATCCCACCCCTCTCCCCAACACCCTAGCATTTACTTCTTTTACAACCCCATCTATAAATATATTAAACAACCATGGTGACATTACACATCCCTGTCTAAGACCTACTTTTACCGGGAAGTAATCTCCCTCTCTCCTACATACCCTAACCTGAGCCTCACTATCCTCATAAAAACTCTTTACAGCCTTCAGTAACTTACTACCTATTCCATACACTTGCAACATTTGCCACATTGCTCCCCTATCCACTCTATCATATGCCTTTCCTAAATCCATAAATGCAATAAAAACTTCTCTACCTTTATCTAAATACTGTTCACATATATGCTTCACTGTAAACACTTGATCTACACATCCCCTACCCACTCTAAAGCCTCCTTGCTCATCTGCAATCCTACTCTCTGTCTTACCTCTAATTCTTTCAATAATAACCCTGCCATACACTTTACCTGGTATACTCAGTAAACTTATTCCCCTATAATTTTTACACTCTCTTTTATCCCCCTTCCCTTTATATAAAGGAACTATACATGCTCTCTGCCAATCCCTAGGTACCTTCCCTCTTTCATACATTTATTAAACAAAAATACCAACCACTCCAGCAATATATCCCCCTGCTTTTAACATTTCTGTCATGATTCCGTCAATTCCAGCTGCTTTACCCCCTTTCATTCTACGTAATGCCTCACGCACCTCCCCACACTCACATCCTGCTCTTCTTCACTCCTAAACGATGTTGTACCTCCCTGGCCAGTACATGAAATTACCGCCACCCTTTTTCATCGACATTTAAAAGTTCCTCAATATATTCCCGCCATCTACCCAATACCTCCAGCTCCCCATCTACTAACTCCCCTACTCTGTTTTTAACTGACAAATCCATTCGTTCCCTAGGCTTTCTTACCTTGTTTATCTCACTCCAAAATTCTTTCTTGTTTTCAGCAAAATTTCTTGACAGAGCCTCTCCCATTCTTTCATCCGCTCTTTTTTTGCACTCTCTCACCACTCTCTTCACCTTTCTTTTACTCTCCATATACTCTGCTCTTCTATTAACACTTCTGTTTTGTAAAAACCTCTCATAAGCTATCTTTTTCTCTTTTATCACACCCTTTACTTCTTCATTCCACCACTCACTCCTCTTTCCTCCTGCACCCACCCTCCTATAGCCACAAACTTCTGCCCCACATTCTAATACTGCATTTTTAAAACTATCCCAACTCTCTTCAACCCCCCCACTACTCCTACTTGCACTAGCCCACCTTTCTGCCAATAGTTGCTTATATCTCACCCTAACTTCCTCCTCCCTTAGTTTATACACTTTTACCTCTCTCTTACTTGCTGTTGCCATTTTCTTTTTGTCCCATCTACCTTTTACTCTAACTGTAGCTACAACCAAATAATGATCTGATATATCCGTTGCCCCTCTATAAACATGTACATCCTGAAGCCTACTCATCAACCTTTTATCCACCAATACATAATCCAACAAACTACTTTCCTTACGTGCTATATCATACCTTGTATATTTATTTATTTATATATATATATATATATTTATTTATTTATTTATTTATATATATATATATATATATATATATATATATATATTCGCTTGCCCTATTCGGCAAGAAGAGCGTTGCTATTTAAGCCAAAATAGCAAGATTTGCCTATTCGACACGACATATATAAGGAGGTACTACCTCTAGAACATGGCTGGGGACCCTCATCCTCAGAGAAGAGAATAAACGTACTTGGGTAAACTCAAAGTTCTCCCCGGAGCTGTTTGAATATTTTCTTCTCCTACCACCCCCTGTATTCTATATTCTATGTGAACTTTATTAATAGACAGAATGCACTAACAAAAAATACAAACATGAATACACTGGTACATTATATCAAAGATTATGAATCTCCTCCAGCTCCTCCGAAGCCGGACGCGAGCCAAGTATGCAGCAAGCATTTCCCCACTGAGGCGCTGGAACATGAAAGTGGCCGTCCTCGGGTCTGGTGGTGTCGATAAGTCTGGAACCCAGTTCTTTAAGAAGCGTGTGATGTTTTTTCCCCATGATCCCAAGGTCTCTGATCCCACAGGGACAAATTGATACTGTTGGCTTATGTCCCTGTACTTGCCGATCTTGTACTCCTCCCTGTGATTAGCAGCTCCTCCCTGTCGCCCGACACTCTAATGGATGTAGGTATCAGCCAGCGTCGACACGCAGGTATAGTCCCATGCTAAGAGCTTGCCATTCCTCCAAGGATAGATTGAGATCTCATCAGAACGCTTTGCTGGGTTGTGAGTATTGTTGGCTGCTAGTGATCGGGGCTCTCTCTCGGCTGGGCATCCAGCTGTAGCAAGGCTTCTCTTTATGATGTCGTTGACTTCATTGTGTCTTGTGTGCCAACTCTTGGTTTTGGAGCAGTTAAGACCATGTATACAGACCATATTGGTCGGCTTGCGCATCGCTTCAAATTCACTCGTATATTTCGTGTGAATTGGAGCAGTGAGGCGGAGAGCCATAGCTTGGAGATAGGCAATCTCCCTGTCTGATGTTACATCCCTAAGTATGTTGGCAAGTATCTTTTCAGCGACGGGACCATCCAAACTTGACTGTTTGTAGGCATATATATATATATATATATATATATATATATATATATATATTTTATATAATTATATATCATAGCAGGACTCGTACCTGCAAACTCGGATTCAGAGTACACAGTACTTTATCCCCAACGCCAGACTCCCAATAAGTATTAACGTTATGGATAAAGTACTGTGTACTCTGAGTCCGAGTTTGCAGGTTCGAGTCCTGCTGTCGACTGAGAGATAATGTTTGTAAATAATTTCGACTGTTTGCGAATTGTTAAGCATATATGGATGGGGTGTTTAATATTTACATTAGCAGCTCGGAATTTTGTTTTGTAAATTCTATTCTATAATATTAAATAGATTTTGCAATGGAGGCAGTTATATTTTATAAAAAAATCCCAACCTAACCTATTATTGAACTAGAGTTATGTTATACAGTTGAACTCAACATCTAGGGTAGGGTGGGTGTAAGTTTTGTTTTTTGTTTTTTAGTTTCTAAGAAAACGGTTTTTCCCCCATAGGCTGAAAATACAAGTGTTTCCATTGCACAACCCACTTAATCTTTGATAATTTACCTAATAACCCATGTTTATCCTGTCAGTTTAGTGTAGTCTGCAGAGTCTCCAGCTGGACTGAAAATATTCTTGTTATCTCTACACTGTTGAATAATGCTTATTCTTTATGGTATCAGTCTGGAACACTTCTAGTGCCTCTGAGCTCATCCTCTCGAGACAATGATTTAAACTGATGTTACTCATGCTATCTTACCAGCATATTTCATTAATGTCATGATTTATTTGAGCCTAATTGTTGTATTTATTGTTTATTTTTTTTTAAATGAGCTCTCTGGACTGTGTTTTGAGCGTGTATGTAGGTGTGAACTGCAGTCAAGTTGTAACTTGAGTTTGTTTTGTTTGACGCCTCTATGTTACGTACAAGATCCTCTTTATTTTTAATATAACGTCAAGGATATTTTCTAGTCTCGTCGGTTCAGCTATTAGCTGGCTCAAGGTGAATTTATAATAGTCTTAATAGCTCGTTAGTGTGAGACTGTTCGTCTGAACTGCCTCCTGGGATTTTCTCTTTTACGGCATTTTACTAGTAAAAATAATATAGGACGCACTTAGATCAACTATCTCAAAATTCCTGTAGCAGGTGAAATATAAATAGCACAAATACGCCCAGATATATTCATGTTAACCATTCTGGGGCGTAGGTCCTAGTGTTGTTGTGTACACCTATACTCTAGCAATACCTTACATAGGAGGAATAATGGCTGCACAATAAACTAGCCACATCAGCGGCAAAATCTTCATATCATCGTTACATTGGTGCTAGTAAAAATCATAGTGGTATGTTTTAGTGGTGTTATTGGTGGTGTTGGTGGTGATAATGGTAATAATAGTGGCAGAGGAGGTGATGGTAGTGGAAGTGACAGTGGTAGCTTCTAGTCATGGTGGTAGTAGTGGTAGTAGTGGAAGTGACAGTGGTATCTGCTAGTCGTGGTAGTGGTAGTGGTGGTGGAAGTGACAGTGGTAGCTGCTAGTCATGGTCGTGGTAGTAGTGGAAGTGACAATGATAGCTGCTAGTCATGGTAGTGGTAGTAGTAGTGGTAGTAGTGGAAGTGACAGTGGTACCTGCTAGTCATGGTCGTGGTAGTAGTGGAAGTGACAGTGGTAGCTGCTAGTCGTGGTAGTGGTAGTAGTGGAAGTGACAGTGGTAGCTGCTAGTCGTGGTAGTGACAGTGGTGGTAGAAGTGACAATGGTAGTTGCTAGTCATGGTGGTGGTGGTGTTATACCTCTGGTTGGTGTAGTTCTCGTGTTAGGTGAGCATGTTCTTTGTTTCCACACGTCTTCTAATGACTTGAATAACATGCAAATTGGGGCCTCTTAGTGTCAGGGTGAAGGAGAAAAGTGTATATTAGCGGTGATTTATGGCGGCCCGACACCCTCCTGCTTTGTTGACGTCTCTCGTGTTAATTGACATCATCCCGGGGCTAGATTATTCCCTTCCTCCTGAACGATCACCAGCACTGGTGGGTAATATGTTAATTTGCAAGCTTTGCTGTCACTATCTCTGGTGGGATCTACTTTCAGTTACGGAGAGAGTGGGAGTGAAAGCGAGAGCGAAAGTGTACGTATGTGTGTGTGTGAGAGAGAGAAAGAGAGAGTCATTTCTACAGGCATTGCCTCATGTGTTGAGTGGCTCCTCATTGCATCTCCACCTATGAGTTCCCATGCTTCCTGGCTCACCTCTCGTGTCTTGCGCAACATACTTCAAGAAGAACCCAACATACGTTCAGCATAATGCCTTTAATGAATTCTTGTTTAGTCTCTTGAAAGCTCTTCTTAGATTAGCAAGTTCTGCGCATGCTGCTGATATTCTTCAGTTGATCGATACTTCCGATATCATTGGAAAAATGCTTGCTACAGCATCGTCCTCAGCATCTCTACCCCCCTTTTGGTACGTTGTACGTTGTGGTCGTCTCACTTACCTCTCCTACTTTCAGTACTTTGCTCTGTGGGATTGAAATCAAGTAGCCACGTTTCTGATCACGACTGCATCATATTCGAGTCATCTTGGAGTCTCTCTCTGTCCTCTTTAATTTCAGTGAACGACACAAAATTAAATTTACACCGGAAGGTTAATTATGTACGTGCATGAGGAGCAGCTGGGATCCAAGTGCTAATGTATGGACGACCCCACTCGTCATGTGTGTGTGTGTGTGTGTGTGTGTGTGTGTGTGTGTGTGTGTGTGTGTGTGTGTGTGTGTGTGTGTGTGTGTGTGTGTGTGTGAGTGTGTGTGTGTGTGTGTGTGTGTGTGTGAGTGTGTGTGTGTGTTTCTCTTTGCGAACGTGCGAGAACACTAATGAGCCAATGTGAGGTGAATAATGTCAGTGCATACAATTATAGAACAATAAAACACCTTTTTGGAATACTGATTAGTTCATTATACAACAACCAGCCAAGTAAATTACGGGATTGAACGCACACACACACGAACACGCACACACACATACACATACACACACATCCACACACACACACACAGATGTTCCAGAGAGGGGACACAGAAACAAGGGGTCACAATTGGAAGTTGAAGACTCCTATGAGTCAAAGGGATGTTAGGAAGTATTTCTTCAGTCATAGAGTCGTCAGGAAGTGGAATAGCTTAGAAAGCGACATAGTGGAGGCAGGAACCATACATAGTTTTAAGACTAGGTTTGATAAAGCTCATGGAGCAGGGAGAGAGAGGACCTAGTAGCAATCAGTGAAGAGGCGGGGCCAGGAGCTATGACTCGACCCCTGCAACCACAAATAGGTGAGTACACACATACAGAGTGGGCGCCGGTGACGAGCGGGGTTCCACAGGGGTTAGTCCTGGGACCAGTGCTGTTTCTGGTATTTGTGAATGACATGACGGAAGGAATAGACTCCGAAGTGTCCCTGTTTGCAGATGATGTGAAGTTGATGAGAAGAATTCAATCGAACGAGGACCAGGCAGAACTACAAAGGGATCTGGACAGGCTGCAAGCCTGGTCCAGCAACTGGCTCCTGGAGTTCAACCCCACCAAGTGCAAAGTCATGAAATTGGGTAAGGGCAAAGAAGACCGCAGACGGAGTACAGCCTAGGGGGCCAGAGACTGCAAACCTCAATCAAGGAAAAAGATCTTGGGGTGAGTATAACACCAGGAACATCTCCTGAGGCGCACATCAACCAAATAACTGCTGCATCATATGGGCGCCTAGCAAACCTAAGAACAGCATTCCGACATCTTAATAAAGAATCGTTCAGGACCCTGTACACTGTGTACGTTAGGCCCATACTGGAGTATGCAGCACCAGTTTGGAACCCACACCTAGCCAAGCATGTGAAGAAGCTCGAGAAAGTGCAAAGGTTTGCAACAAGACAAGTCCCGGAGCTAAGGGGTATGTCCTACGAGGGGAGGTTAAGGGAAATCGACCTGACGACACTGGAGGACAGGAGAGATAGGGGACAATGATAACAACATATAAGATACTGAGAGGAATTGAAAAAGTGGACACAGACAGAATGTTCCAGAGATGGGACACAGCAACAAGGGGACACAGTTGGAAGTTGAAGACTCAGATGAATCACAGAGATGTTAGGAAGTATTTCTTCAGTCACAGAGTGGTCGGGAAGTGGAATAGTTTGGGAAGCGATGTAGTGGAGGCAGGTTCCATACATAGCTTTAAGAAGAGGTATGATAAATCTTATGGCGCAGGGAGAGTGACCCAGTAGCGGCCAGTGAAGAAGCGGGGCCAGGAGGTATGACTCGATCCTTGCAACCACAACTAGGTGAGTACACAATCCACACACACACACATACATACACACACATACACACACACACACACACATACACACATACACACACACACACACACACACCGAATGTCTATCGACAAGTGCCTCTGAGAAAGGGTCCATTATACGTACAAGTTTGAAGGGCCATATGAAGCTACATACGCAGGTGGTACAATGACGCACCATGCTCACTAACACGTACAGTGACGCACCATGCTCACTAACATGTACAATGACGCACCATGCTCACTAACACGTACAATGACGCACCATGCTCACTAACACGTACAATGACGCACCATGGTCACTAACACGTACAATGACGCACCATGCTCACTAACACGTACAGTGACGCACCATGCTCACTAACATGTACAATGACGCACCATGCTCACTAACACGTACAATGACGCACCATGCTCACTAACACGTACAATGACGCACCATGCTCACTAACACGTACAGTGACGCACCATGCTCAATAACACGTAGAGTGACACAGTAAGTGCACAATCACGTACAATGACCCACTAAGTGCACTAGCACGTACAATGACACACTAAGTACACTAACAGGTACCATGATGCACTAATTACACTGACACATACTATGATGACGCACTAAGTGCACTAGCACGTACAATGACACACTAAGTACACTAACACGTACCATGATGCACTAATTACACTGACACATACTATGATGACGCACTAAGTGCACTAGCACGTACAATGACACACTAAGTACACTAACACGTACCATGATGCACTAATTACACTGACACATACTATGATGACGCACAAAGTGCACTAGCACGTACAACGACGCACTAAGTACACTAAAACGTACCTTGGCGTACGAAGTACAATAACACGTACCATGATGCACTAAGTACACTAGCAGGTATCATGACGCGCTAAGTAACTAACACTTACCTTGACCCACTAAGTGCACATGCCAATACAATGACGCACTAAGAACACTCGCCTGTACAATGACGCACTAAGTACATTAACCACACAGTTTCCTGTGTTTTTTTCTAAGTCAGCAATTATCATTTCCATTCAGAAAGGAGGAAAAATAACCTGATTGCTATCTTTGCCCCCCCCCATCCCCGCATCCTCACGCCAAGAGAAGAGTGGAAGGCATGGAGAGGAGAGAAAGGAAGAGAGAGAGAGAGAGAGAGATAGTGGGGGGAGGGGGGGAGGAAAGAAATGGGTAGGTAGATTGAAAGAGGAAACGCCTTTGGGACTTGTCTTTTGTGAAGGAGGAATCAATTTAGAGAAGCAACAAAATGGAAGTAAAATTTAGTCCAGACTATCACCAAGTGACTACCATAACACTGGGGTAGTCCAGACTATCACCAAGTTACTACCATAACACTAGGGTAGTCCAGACTATCACCAAGTTACTACCATAACACTGGGGTAGTCCAGACTATCACCAAGTGACTACCAATAACACTGGGGTAGTCCAGACTACCAACAAGTGACTATCAATAACACTGGGGTAGTCCAGACTATCAACAAGTGACTATCAATAACACTGGGGTAGTCCAGACTATCAACAAGTGACTACCAATAACACTGGGGTAGTCCAGACTACCAACAAGTGACTATCAATAACACTGGGGTAGTCCAGACTATCAACAAGTGACTATCAATAACACTGGGGTAGTCCAGACTATCAACAAGTGACTACCAATAACACTGGGGTAGTCCAGACTACCAACAAGTGACTATCAATAACACTGGGGTAGTCCAGACTATCAACAAGTGACTATCAATAACACTGGGGTAGTCCAGACTATCAACAAGTGACTACCAATAACACTGGAGTAGTCCAGACTATCAACAAGTGACTACCAATAACACTGGGGTAGTCCAGACTATCAACAAGTGACTACCAATAACACTGGGGTAGTCCAGACTATCAACAAGTGACTACCAATAACACTGGGGTAGTCCAGACTATCAACAAGTGACTACCAATAACACTGGGGTAGTCCAGACTATCAACAAGTGACTACCAATAACACTAGGGTAGTCCAGACTATCAACAAGTGACTACCAATAACACTGGGGTAGTCCAGGCTATAACCACTACTTTACGAATCATAAAGAAGAAGAAAAGATTCAAGCACATGGCAAGTTTTTTTTTTAATTGTGACATCTGAGATTTTTTTTCACATCTAACAGTAAAATTGCAATTCATTTAATATTACCTTATGATCATGTGTATTTATAAAGAATCTGGTAAAGTTATTTATAATAGATATAGAATTTGTGAGGAATTTAAACTATGCCTGACATGTCATTCATGAAAAAAATTATTTGACATGTGACCTGACCAAATCTTCAGTACATTCCCACGTTCAGCTGGTTGAGTCGCATGTGAGGTCATATGTGATATATGTAATATAAAATATGCCAATGATGCCCTGAATCCTGTGATGCTATGAAATTATATTGTAATTTCATTAATGTGAATCCACAAACCGTCAGGGTAACTGCTCAGGAAAAGGACTGGGAAAATAATAGAAAATTCCAAGAATGTTGTGCTCTCACAGCCAAGTGGAAAAGGGGTGAGCTCTGTGCTTCCTGTTCAGTGACAAGCACTCTGAAAACAATATTCTCCACTACTGGACTATTCTGTTGAGAGAGACTGTCATCCTTAGGGGAAAATTGGTCCGGTTGAAGAGACAGTAAGGGTGTCCCATATTTCCTGGCTTTCTCAATGAATTTGGAATCATAAATAATAAAAGAATCTTTAAAATTGTAAAGGCCTCCCAACAACAGAGCAAGTTCCAAATTCCTCTGTCTCACGTAAACTTGTATGTTTTAATATTTTGTCTGTATGAAGTATTAGTGTGCAGATACTAGTATTAAGGTATTACTGAGCACAATTTTTTTTAGATACAAGTGTGCAGATACATAACTCGAAGAAAAGTTAGCAGAAGTCTAATATAAAATATACTATTTATCTGCATAAACTGAACAAATATTCACGATTTTGACGCAAATTATAAAACAACCCCGCAAATTATTCACGAAAAAGCAACAAATGAGCCAATAAAGAATTGAAGGTTATTGCAATAAACGTTTAATCCAAACAAATATAGAGAACTATAAGCCAAAAAACGTAAATCAGCACCACAAAACAAAGGAAATACACGAGAATGGCAACACACATCAAAGAGAAATCAGAAATATTAAAACTCTGGTAATAAACAAAAATAGCTAAGAAGGAGCTAATATAAAAAAAAAATATGTAAATACTATACCATGGAATATGCAAATTAGAAAACTCGGAAACATCAAAAAAAATTAGATGTATATATCCACACTCCAGGAAACGATAAATATATTAAGAATAGAACAATGACTGTATTACAGTACTTACCGGCACAACCAGACCAGAAATATGCCAGAATTCACAAGAAGAAATACATTACTAAGGGATACTTGGGATACCCTGAATTTTCACATGAAAGGACATTGCACGGGATACCCTGAATTTTTCACACGAAAAATGCACAAAGAATATCGTCCAAATATATAAAAAATGAACAAAAATTTGGGTCTTCAGGATGAATAAGTGACAGTGGAACATAAAACAAAAATAATCCGCACATAGGAGGGAGGAGGATCTTACTACCACGACGTTTCGGTCCGACTTGGACCATTTACAAAGTCACACTGTGTGACTTTGTAAATGATCCAAGTTGGACCGAAACGTCGTGGTAAGCTTCTCTCTCCTATGTGCGGGTTATTTGTGTATTGTTCCAGCCACGGTATTGTGCCTTTTTCGTTCTTTATTGGAACACAAACGAGGCCAATAAACCGTCCAGAATTAAAACCACTACATCCCGTAATTTTGCTTTGACTAAAAGTATTGTGCGGAACACGAGTACATACACCAAACTCCCCAACACGAGTACATACACCAAACTCCCCAACACGAGTACATACACCAAACTCCCCAACACGAGTACATACACCAAACTCCCCAACACGAGACATTGCAAAACCTAATTCATTAGTACAGTTAGATTTGGTCATATATGGAATAGTTTGTTTATGTTGTGTTCTCCACCATCTAACACCTGGCCTGGATGATGGGTATAATTTTCGATCAAGAAGATAAGACACACAGATGTGTATCATGCTAATACCCCTTGCAACATGTACTCCCACATTATCCAATGATAATTGTTAGACATGAACACGGAACACAAAGCCACCAGTCATCCTTGCTGCCTCCTAATGTCAGGATGTAAACAGAAGGGGGGATATAAATGAGGTGTACAAATGGATGAGCATACACCTTATAAAGGGGGGCATAAATATTAAGCTTAAATTATTAAAACCAAACGGAAAGCCAAACTATAGCTTCGGATTGGATGAATATGGAATTGCAGTTGAGTAGGACAGACAGTTAAGCAGAGTCACAAAGTGGTGCATAAGTGGAACAAACTGTCACGCTGCATCAGTGAGATGTAGATCAGTGGAGAAAACTGTCAAAAAAGTTAGTGAAATGCAAATGATCGAAACAGACAAGCACTGTCACCGCAGCACATACGTTGTCAGGATCTCAAGAAAAAGGTCAGACACAGAAAGGATAAAATGCTTAGCCTAAAAAAATCTGCATCTCCTGGCGAGTAAAACCTATGAGAGGCATTTTATATATATATATATATATATATATATATATATATATATATATATATATATATATATATATATATATATATATATATATATATATATATATATATTCTTTCTTTCAACACGTCGGCCGTTTCCCACCGAAGCGGGTGGCCCAAAATGAAAAACGAAAGTTTTCCCTTTTACATTTAGTAATATATGCAGGAGAAGGGGTTACTAGCCCCTTGCTCCCGGCATTTTAGTCGCCTCTTACGACACGCATGGCTTACGGAGGAAGAATTCTGTTCCACTTCCCCATGGAGATAAGAGGAAATAAGAACAAGAACTAGTAAGAAAATAGAAGAAAACCCAGAGGGGTGTGTATATATATATGCTTGTACATGAATGTGTAGTGTGACCTAAGTGTAAGTAGAAGTAACAAGACGTACCTGAAATCTTGCATGTTTATGAGACAGAAAAAAGACACCAGCAATCCTACCATCATGTAAAACAATTACAGGCTTTCGTTTTACACTCACTTGGCAGGCCGGTAGTACCTCCCTGGGTGGTTGCTGTCTACCAACCTACTACCTATATATATATATATATATAGTTTTTTTTAGGGGCCCACCTCTGGTGCAAATTGTGGGACCCATAGCTCGGAAAAGTGGATAAAAAGGCTTCAAGGAAGAATATTTGGATTTCTTCCTGAAGCTATTTGAATATTCCACTTCCCCTACCACCCCATCTTTTCATTCTATATATACATATATATAAACTTTATTTCAAGACAAAATACATTGACAAAATACCTTAACAAAATACATTGATACAATAGGGAGTAAAACAACATAGATAACAACTCAGAGCTACAGGTCAAATACTTCGTCCAGCTCCCCGACAGTGGGCCGCGTGCCCAGAATGCTGCAAGCATTTCCCTTCTGGATCGCAACATTACCACGAACGAGTGGTAATGATCAATAACTACACTGCACTAGCCAGGGGTCGAACCCATGATGCTTTCGCCCGCCTCATGATGAGCGAAAACACATGACGATCTAGTCCACTGAACCACACAATCCTTAAGCATCGTGGGTTCGACCCTGGCTAGCGCAGTGTAGTTATTGATATATATATATATATATATATATATATATATATATATATATATATATATATATGTATATATATATATATATATATATATATATATATATATATATATATATATATATATATTATATGTGTGTGTGTGTGTGTGTGTATGTAGTGTGTGTGTGTGTGTGTGTGTGTGTGTGTGTATACTCACCTAGTTGTACTCACCTAGTCGTGATTGCAGGGATCGAGTCACAGCTCCTGACCCCGCCTCTTCACTGGTCGCTAATAGGTCACTCTTCCTCCTCCACGAGCTTTATCATACCTCTTCTTAAAGCTATGTATGGATCCTGCCTCCACTACATTACTTCCCAGACTATTCCACTTCCTAACAACTCTGTGACTGAAGAAATACTTCCTAACATTCCTTTGATTCCTCTGAGTCTTCAACTTCCAATTGTGACCCCTTGTGTCCCATCTGCGTGTGTGTGTGTGTGTGTGTGTGTGTGTGTGTGTGTGTGTATGTGTGTGTGTGTGTGTATGTGTACTCACCTAATTGTGGTTGCAGGGGTCGATACTCAGCTCCTGTGTGTGTGTGTTTGTGTGTGTACTCACCTAGTAGTGTGTGTGTGTGTTTGTGTTTGTGTGTGTGTGTGTGTTTGTGTGTTTGTGTTTGTGTGTTTGTGTGTGTGTGTGTGTGTGTGAAAAATACCAGAGTGAAAATAGGAAATATAGTCTGTGCGCTTTCACGTGCTTACACACATACATTTGTCGAACATCAAGTTAAATTGTTAGTCTCTCAAAGAACTCACTGTTTGTGTGAAAAATATTATTTTTTTTTTGGTTGAAGAATATGAACAATATTCTGGACTAAAAAACTGTCCCGTTTATACATAACACAAGAAAATTTTCAAATACGTTGAGCATCATGCTTGATGAGAGATGATTCCACAATGTTTCGTTGAACTGTAGAAGAAAACATTGGATTCTTGTCCATTGCATAAATATGCAATATCTAGTGGTCAAGAATCCTTTGTTATGTTCATTGGTCATTGTGTAGATTGGGCAAGTGCCAAAGAATTACTTTCCAGTAATTCTACATTTCAACGAAACATTGTGGAATCATCTCTAGCATGATGCACAACAGAATTCAAATTTGAGTTCGTTCATGTATAACCTTGACAATTTTATAGTCCGGAATATTATTTATAATCTTTAAGAAAAAAGTATTTGTCACACAGTGTGTTCTTTGTGAGGCGAACACACACACACACACACACACACACACACACACACACACACACACACACACACACACACACACACACACACACGCACGCACACGCACACGCACACGCAGAGGGGACACAGCAACAAGGGGTCACAATTGGAAGTTGAAGATTCAGAAGAATCACAGGGATGTTAGGAAGTATTTCTTCAGTCACAGAGCTGTCAGGAAGTGGAATAGCCTGGGAAGGGATGAAGTGAGGCAGGATCCATACATAGTTTTAAGAAGAGGTATGATAAAGCTCATGGAACAGGAAGAGTGACCTAGTGACGACCAGTGAAGAGGCGGGGCCAGGAGCTATGAATCGACCCCTGCAACCACAACTAGGTGAGTACACACACACACACACACACACACACACACACACACACACACACACACACATATACATATATATATATATATATATATATATATATATATATATATATATATATATGTACAGCGGGCATTAAATGTATTGGTATGAAAATCATGATAGCACATACCTCTGTTTGTTTTGTTAAGTACGCGTATCGTAAATTCCATAAAAAGAGATTTAGTTAACACACGAGCCAGACACAGCCATACCACTGACAAGGACCGCTACCATATAGATTTTCATAAACCGCTACGGCATTATAAATATCACGTGTATGTGACATCATAAACTTTGTTAACATGTATGGGGATCGTAAATATTGTAAAACACAGCGGGCGTCATACACTGCCTCTCTGACCCACGGTCGCATCGCCACAACTAAATGCTGTGTAAACTAACACACGTGCCAAACAATAGCTGGTTATAAAGCTCAGATTTCACAATAAAAGTCCCGCACTGTGGGGCTTTTATCGTCCCCGGTGTGGGCACTAGTGTTGTAGGGGTTTGTGGAGCGATTTGTGTTTTGTGAGGGTGATGATAGGATGTGTTGTTGCAGTATGGGCAGGGGAGTTGTTACAATGTAGGTACGCAGGGAGTGATGTAAACATGATGAATGGGTAGGTTGTCAGAGTGTGGGGAGGCAATGGGTCTTTTATTGAGCTATGAAAGGTTGTGTTGGGGAGGGTATGATGGAAGTGTCTGTGGGGAGGATGTGAAGGTGTGTTGGGGGGGGGGTGAGAAGGGTGTGTGGGAAGGGAAACAGGAGTAGATTACTAAGTATCCCCGAAAGGACGTCTTTAACAGGTTACCTGATATTTTTCCTTCATTTTCTTCAAACTTCAACATTTCGATTTTATTTCGCTCATAACTCGAGAACGCCTCATACAGTCGCCTTCAAACTTGCAACACTTGTGTACGGTAACTCGGATCAAATTCTTCGAATAACTGGAATGTTTACGTCCCCTATGACCAGCGCTGTTGAATCCATTCTCAGGTTCCTTGACGGTTCGGATAACATTCAGAATCCTCGCAACTTCAAACGTTCAAAAATATGCCAGAAAAGTTGACAATGGCGGAAGTGTAGGTGCAAATTTGAAGATTTTATGTCTATAATGTTAGGAAATTTTGATTCCCGTTAAATCACGTTAAATAATTTTCTGTTACCTCTTCTGAACGGCCTCAGTATTTAATTGCTGATGTATCTTAGGCCCAGAATAGTTCCTATTAAGTTTCGTTTGGGCGCTGGAAAATTTGTTTATGTAGTAAAATAATCGGAATTTTTTTTGGAATATTACGAATCCATGCCATGACTGGAGAATGGCTCATCTGATTGGTTTCAAACTTTCACCATTGGTGTGGTTTCCTCTGTTCTGTTCTGCCGGAGATTATTCTGAGACTATTGCTGTGTTGATCTCCTGTTGCATCGCTCTTAAGAAGTGACAGAGACCAGCAACACATGACCATTAAAATGCCCTACATAAATTTCCTATTAATGCTTTACAATGCCTTGCGGTTGGATTTAGCCCCGACTCTTTTCCTTTTTCTTTATTCTTTTCCTCTCCCCCACCTATTCTTCAACTATCCCCCTTACCTGTGTGTCCCTTCTGTTCTGTTCTGGTGAGGTTTCCTAAACACAAGTCTCGTGTTGCTATTGGATGCCATAAATCCCAATTCGCTAATATTATTAAATATATAGTGATATTCATTTTTTAATTCCTAAGGAATGCTTCTTCCGATCGGCTTCAAAATATAATTAACAATGTATTCTATAAAATGATGATATCTCATGAGTTTAGTTTGAGTGGCTACAAATGTGAAATTTTAGTGAGAAAGTTAAATAAAACTTTAAATCATTGAATTTAGATCAATTACTGGAAAATACCTTTTCTGATCGGCTTTAAACTTTTACTATTGGTGGGCTTTATTAAAACACAGCTTGTCACTCAACTTTGAGATGTCTAAATTTCGATTTCCCGGTTTTATTAAGCAAATTGTTTCAAATTTTTAACTAAAGAATACCTCTTCTGATCAGCTTCAAACCATATTATACACTAGTGTATCTTAGTAGGAAGTATTTTCGTGTTAACTTTAAACTGTGTGGGGGGGGGAGGGGTGCCAATTTGCCAGTTTTATCGAATTAGAATTTTTTTAAATATCAAAATCAAATATTTTTTTTCTTTCAGGACTGTAAAGAATTTTAAATAGAAATGTTAATGAGAAAAATTACTGGAAGAAAACCAGATTTTTATGGAGTTTTTTAAGTTTATTGAAGGAAGACTTTCTTAATTTTCGGAATATTCTCAACATTTTCGTTTGCTTTCTCAGTTTTTTATTATTACTCGAGAACGCCTTATTCGATCCGCTTAATTTTTTTAGAGTTCGTGTAATGTATTTTGGGCAAGATTTATGGATCTATTTACAAGCGTGGGTGTCCTATGCACAATGCTACGTAGGTCATTCTCAAATGTTGTTTCTATATAACAGGCAGAGAGAGGCTCCAGAGAGAGGCTCCAGAGGCTCCAGAGAGAGGCTCCAGAGAGAGGCTCCAGAGAGAGGCTCCAGAGGCTCCAGAGAGAGGCTCCAGAGAGAGGCTTCAGAGAGAGGCTTCAAAATTTCGATATTGGTGAATCTTAGTTAATGAAGAGTTTTGATTCCATTTTGTCCTTTTTAATCTCGAAATGGAGTAGAATTGTTTGACGTTCTTGCATTATTTTGCCTTGATGCTGGTGACGGGCTCTTGATCCAAGGAACTGACCTTATCTTTTTCTTCCGTGGATTGAATTTGATTGACTCCCATTCCACAGGTGCTAAATGACCCTTAAGGCTTCAACATTTCCTCTGATTAAAAAATATACAGTTATAAACGGCATTAATTTTAATTTTCAGTAGCTGATACAACTTATCGACGGAACATTTCCTAAATTAAAGCTGCCTAGGCACAAATTTTGTTGGATTCTGAGTAATAACTGGAAAATGCATCTCCTGGTAAGCTTCAAACTTTCAGTACTGATGCATCTTCCTCAAATGAAACAATCACTTAATTTTATGTTATGTAAATTATAATGTGTCAGTTTTATTAATCAAGTTGGTTTCTGTGAAACAATTGAATAATGTCTCTTCTCATCAGAAATAAGTCGAAGTGTTTGATTTTATTTGATTATCCTAAGTGAATATCAACTTAATGGTCTTTTATGTGTCTATAACATCTGTGAGCCCTCAAGACCAGTGTTAAAAATTGGGTCTGTGGATGTCCTATTTTACTAATTTTATTGAGGAAATTTTTATATTAGTTTCCATATGATGACATGTGAATGGTTCTTCCGAGTCCTCTCAAACCCTCAGTGTTAATATTGACTATATTATCAACTTAAGTCGCACTCTGTGTTGTTGAAGTCGCGAGCAGAGACGTACAGGGTACTGGGGCGAGCAGAGACGTACAAGGTACTGGGGCGAGCAGAGACGTACAGGGTACTGGGGCGAGCAGAGACGTACAGGGTACTGGGGCGAGCAGAGACGTACAGGGTACTGGGGCGAGCAGAGACGTACAGGGCACTGGGGCGAGCAGAGACGTACAGGGTACTGGGGCGAGCAGAGACGTACAGGGTACGGGGGCGAGCAGAGACGTACAGGGTACTGGGGCGAGCAGAGACGTACAGGGTACTGGGGCGAGCAGAGACGTACAGGGTACTGGGGCGAGCAGAGACGTACAGGGTACGGGGGGGAGCAGAGACGTACAGGGTACTGGGGCGAGCAGAGACGTACAGGGTACTGGGGCGAGCAGAGACGTACAGGGTACTGGGGCGAGCAGAGACGTACAGGGTACTGGAGCGAGAAGAGACGTACAGGGTACTGGGGCGAGCAGAGACGTACAGGGTACTGGGGCGAGCAGAGACGTACAGGGTACTGGGGCGAGCAGAGACGTACAGGGTACTGGGGCGAGCAGAGACGTACAGGGTACTGGGGCGAGCAGAGACGTACAGGGTACTGGGGTTACGGACGACGGCGATACCTTTATCGGATCGCCCAGCGACCGAAATACATCTGGTTATTGTAGTCATAAGAAAACGAAATTGGTAAGAGTGTGGATGTATTATAGAGGTGTAGGGTGTGCTAGCTGGTGTAGGGCGGTGCGTTGGCTGGTGTAGGGAGGGTGTGCTGGCTGGTGTAGGGTGTGCTGGCTGGTGTAGGGAGGGTGTGCTGGCTGGTGTAGGGAGGGTGTGCTGGCTGGTGTAGGGAGGGTGTGTTGGCTGGTGTAGGGAGGGTGTGTTGGCTGGTGTAGGGAGGGTGTGCTGGTTGGTGTAGGGAGGGTGTGCTGGTTGGTGTAGGGAGGGTGTGTTGGCTGGTGTAGGGCGGTGTGCTGGCTGGTGTAGGGAGGGTGTGCTGGCTGGTGTAGGGAGGGTGTGTTGGCTGGTGTAGGGCGGTGCATTGGCTGGTGTAGGGCGGTGCATTGGCTGGTGTAGGGCGGTGTGTTGGCTGGTGTAGGGAGGGTGTGCTGGCTGGTGTAGGGAGGGTGTGTTGGCTGGTGTAGGGAGGGTGTGCTGGCTGGTGTAGGGAGGGTGTGTTGGCTGGTGTAGGGAGGGTGTGCTAGCTGGTGTAGGGAGGGTGTGCTGGCTGGTGTAGGGAGGGTGTGCTGGTTGGTGTAGGGAGAGTGTGTTGGCTGGTGTAGGGAGGGTGTGTTGGCTGGTGTAGGGAGGGTGTGCTGGCTGGTGTAGGGAGGGTGTGCTGGTTGGTGTAGGGAGGGTGTGCTGGCTGGTGTAGGGAGGGTGTGCTGGCTGGTGTAGGGGCGGTGTGCTGGCTGGTGTAGGGAGGGTGTGCTGGCTGGTGTAGGGAGGGTGTGCTGGCTGGTGTAGGGCGGTGTTTTGGCTGGTGTAGGGAGGGTGTGCTGGCTGGTGTAGGGCGGTGTTTTGGCTGGTGTAGGGCGGTGTGTTGGCTGGTGTAGGGAGGGTGTGCTGGCTGGTGTAGGGCGGTGTTTTGGCTGATGTAGGGAGGGTGTGCTGGCTGGTGTAGGGAGGGTGTGCTGGCTGCTGTAGGGAGGGTGTACTGGCTGGTGTAGAGCAGTGTTTTGGCTGGTGTAGGGAGGGTGTGCTGGCTGGTGTAGGGCGGTGTGTTGGCTGGTGTAGGGAGGGTGTGCTGGCTGGTGTAGGGAGGGTGTGCTGGCTGGTGTAGGGAGGGTGTGCTGGCTGGTGTAGGGAGGGTGTGCTGGCTGGTGTAGGGAGGGTGTGCTGGCTGGTGTAGGGAGGGTGTGCTGGCTGGTGTAGAGCGGTGTTTTGGCTGGTGTAGGGGCGGTGTGTTGGCTGGTATAGGGGCGGTGTGTTGGCTGGTATAGGGGCGGTGTGTTAGCTGGTGTAGGGGCGGTGTGTTGGCTGGTGTAGGGCGGTGTGTTGGCTAGTGTAGGGGGTGTTGGCTGGTGTAGGGGCGGTATGTTGGCTGGTGTAGGGGCGGTGTGTTGGCTGGTGTAGGGGCGATATGTTGGCTGGTATAGGGGCGGTGTGTTGGCTGGTGTAGGGGCGGTATGTTGGCTGGTTTAGGGGCGGTGTGTTGGCTGGTGTAGGGCGGTATGTTGGCTGGTATAGGGCGGTGTGTTGGCTGGTGTAGGGGCGGTGTGTTGGCTGGTGTAGGGGCGGTGTGTTGGCTGGTGTAGGGGCGGTGTGTTGGCTGGTGTAGGGGTGGTATGTTGGCTGGTGTAGGGGCGGTGTGTTGGCTGGTATAGGAGCGGTGTGTTGGCTGGTGTAGGGGCGGTATGTTGGCTGGTGTAGGGGCGGTGTGTTGGCTGGTGTAGGGGCGGTGTGTTGGCTGGTGTAGGGGCGGTATGTTGGCTGGTGTAGGGGCGGTGTGTTGGCTGGTGTAGGGGCGGTGTGTTGGCTGGTGTGTGCAGAGAGCCTAGTAGGGAACAATGGTTGTGTTGCTGAATGTGTAAACACTCAGTTTAGTGTTGCTGCTCATGCCATGCCCGGTATAGGTGGTTCCTGACTATAAATTAATAATTTGTAGGCGGGCAAACATTCCTATGTAATGTTATGCAGAAATTCTTAATTTTTGTGCATGTTCTGTAAAAGCACATAATTGTATAATATTATTGTATACCATTATACTATAATGTTTTGGTATAATTTTTTTGGTATAATATTATAAGATAATATTAGTGAGCTATTAACCCACCATGTTGCCACAACGAGAGCAGTGGATATGTTGAGTTCATAACCCTGATCTCCACATTATAAAATGGAAAATTAAAACTATATACAGTATGTCTGTACATGTAAGTGTTAATTGTATTAAATTATATAATATATAATTTAATACAACATATATATATATATATATATATATATATATATATATATATATATATATATATATACTTGTACATGAATGTGTAGTGTGACCTAAGTGTAAGTAGAAGTAGCAAGACGTACCTGAAATCTTGCATGTTTATGAGACAGAAAAAATACACCAGCAATCCTACCATCATGTAAAACAATTATATACACGTATAATATATACACGAAGCAACAGCCCACATGAAGAAAGAAATACAGAAGATAGTTGTTCTGTATATTGCGACCACAAACTGGAGTCCTCTTCAGAAGATCTGCTGAAGAGGACTTCAGTTGGTGGTCGAAATATAGAAGATCTGCTGAAGAGGACTTCAGTTGGTGGTCGAAATATACAGACCAACTTTATCTAAAGCTTAACATCGTGAAAATCAAAGCGTTTTCGTAATTTCTCACATTATCATTTCTCCAAAAGCTTTCATGATTTCTCACACTTACCATAATGTATGGATTAATCGAAACACATGAACCAGGTAATCCAGCCTGACCCATAATTAGCTCCACTGGCTCAGTTGCCTTCAAATTATCCAAAGGTTAGTTGATATATTGAGCCCAGTTATTGGCAAAGTTTCTAACTTTAATGTTAAGAATAATATTGTTTTGGATGATAAATTAAGCACCATGAGATGAACCATATAATAGATGAGGGGAACGGGGAAGGTGAGCTGTATACTGAGGCATCTGTGGAGACAAAGAACTTCATCTATGGAAGCAATATGGGTAAAGTACCACTGAGCAATAGGTGCAGCGTAACTCATAGGGAGAAAATATGACACAATCGCAATATTCCGATTTGATTACCTGGCACAAAAAAAAAAACATTTCGGTAAGTTTCCGTATTCCCCAGCTGCCTCTGCCCACATGGCAATTAAAACAGGTACCTGTGTGTTAGGCGACTGTATTGCATCGCATCGATGGAAACATGTGTTAGAAACACCAGTGCTGCTGGAGTGTTACGTCCTATGTAGAGAAACACTCGGGTTCTATTTAAGAAAACTCCAGCTAGATGCATTCAAGTGTTGAGCAAAATGTTCCTGAATACCTAATAATGTTTAAATAGTGAGCAGAGGCTCGTGTCAGGATTTATTGAACTCAGACGAATAAACTACCACCAACATGCCCCTGACACCCTAATGACTCTCTTTCCCTTGTGCTATTTGCATGGTTGTTATCATCCGAAATTTTATTATATAAATTAACTTTATCACCTCTACTTTGTAACATCTACAAGTCTGTGATCACGTTAGAATTACATGATCTCATTCTTACACATGTACGTATTAATCTTTTCATCAGTTCCTGAAATCTAAACATCATTACGCCACTCTCCTCTGCAGAACCACAAAATTGAACCTGTGGTTTTCCTGTTGATGGTTCCGAGGATCATCACCCCAGCAGTCCGGACCCTCACCAGACTTCCCTGTTTTGGACCTTAATGTGTATGTTAGCATATGCATCTTATTGACAACGATTTCAAGTCCACGCTTTAAGAGTACCATATCTCCTGAAAATAAGATTTGCAAACTCTCTTATGTATATTAAGGCATTGGTAATTACCCAATTGTAGCTATATAATAGTTCTGAATATCTGTTCCAATTCTGTCCTATAATCATTAATAGTGGCGAGGTAATACACCATCATATGTAATGGTAGGACTCATGTAAACAAACTGCCGTGGATTTCTAGTGAAGCTACACTGGACAGTTTTTAAAATGGACCAGATAAATATATGCTGGAAATAAATGTGTGTGGGAGAGACCTGCCTAGCATCTCCCAGTAAACCCACTGCATCGCTCCTGTATTCGTATGTTGAAGACATAGACCCATGTTGCTGGCCAAGCCTTTACTGGGATATCTTTTTGTCCTAATGAGAACTTTTCAAGTCATGGAAATAAGTCACTTTGTCTGACTTTTTTTGGGTTATCCTAGGTTCTCTACACATATGCTGCTATGTATGATAATCTATGTAACTGTATTTGTATATATCTGAATAAACTTACTTACCGAAATCATTAGATCAGTGGAACAGTACGGAAGTTGATGAATAGAACACATGTGCAACATTTGGGCATACTTTTGCTATTGATCTAATGATATCTGTCTGACACAGTAACACTATGCAATCATGGTATGGATATCTTTTACAACTCCATTGATAAATCTCTGTCCCATATGTGAGTCCACATGTGGGTCCACGTGTGATGTCTACAACTATTGCAGTTCTCCACTTCTTCCACTTTCTACTATACAAAGAGTTCCTTTCTCATCCATATATAATATTGACAAATCCTGCTTCACCGGCCAAGCATCACTTAATACAGGGAGAAACGTTGTCTCATTAAAGGCTAGCCCTGATACATGTATCTTTGCCTTAAGACATATCGACATTGCTCCCGTTCTACTGCTCCTATGTATTAAAAAGTATAGACTTACCTGGAGAGGGTTTCGGGGGTGAACGCCCCTCCGGCCCGGTCTGAGACCAGTCCTCGTGGTGGATCAGGGTCTGAAAGAATTCAGTCGACATTACAGCTAAGAAAGTGAGACCATTGTATGAAGAACCTTCCTGTGTGATGGGTTTGTTAGCTAAACATAGTTAGCTCTTGCTCTAACCTCGTAAAATGTCAAATAGATTTGATTTATCCAATTGTTGGTAATTAAAAAAATCCCTGTTGGTGGGCAGTCGTGGGAACATGGCAAAAAACTATTTTCTGCACAGGCGCAGTAGAAAGCAGGTACAGCACAGGTGCAGTAGAAAGCAGGTACAGCACAGGTGCAGTAGAAAGAAGGCACAGCACAGGCGCAGTAGAAAGCAGGCACAGCACAGGCGCAGTAGAAAGCAGGCACAGCACAGGCGCAGTAGAAAGCAGGCACAGCACAGGCGCAGTAGAAAGCAGGTACAGCACAGGTGCAGTAGAAAGAAGGCACAGCACAGGCGCAGTAGAAAGTAGGCACAGCACAGGCGCAGTAGAAAGCAGGCACAGCACAGGCGCAGTAGAAAGCAGGCACAGCACAGGCGCAGTAGAAAGCAGGCACAGCACAGGCGCAGTAGAAAGTATGTACAGCACAGGCGCAGTAGAAAGTATGTACAGCACATGCGCAGTAGAAAGCAGGTACAGCACAGGCGCAGTAGAAAGCAGGTACAGCACAGGCGCAGTAGAAAGCAGGTACAGCACAGGCGCAGTAGAAAGCAGGTACAGCACAGGCGCAGTAGAAAGCAGGTACAGCACAGGCGCAGTAGAAAGCAGGCACAGCACAGGCGCAGTAGAAAGCAGGCACAGCACAGGCGCAGTAGAAAGCAGGCACAGCACAGGCGCAGTAGAAAGTATGCACAGCACAGGCGCAGTAGAAAGTATGTACAACACAGGCGCAGTAGAAAGCAGGTACAGCACAGGCGCAGTAGAAAGCAGGTACAGCACAGGCGCAGTAGAAAGCAGGTACAGCACAGGCGCAGTAGAAAGCAGGTACAGCACAGGCGCAGTAGAAAGCAGGTACAGCACAGGCGCAGTAGAAAGCAGGTACAGCACAGGCGCAGTAGAAAGCAGGCACAGCACAGGCGCAGTAGAAAGCAGGCACAGCACAGGCGCAGTAGAAAGCAGGTACAGCACAGGCGCAGTAGAAAGCAGGCACAGCACAGGCGCAGTAGAAAGCAGGCACAGCACAGGCGCAGTAGAAAGCAGGTACAGCACAGGCGCAGTAGAAAGCAGGTACAGCACAGGGAAATATGAAATATAAACCTGATATATCATACAACAAGCAGATGAAAACAGGTGAGCAAACACTTACGACATTTCTTGGGAAAAGTGTTGGTCCTGGGACCTTGTTCACTCCTGTTACATGAGCAAACAAGGAACGGTTTATCAAGTTATAACTTGAACAAGCTTTTCCTCGGCGAAATGTTGCTATAATAAAGCCTCACACTATTTCATGAGGCCTTCATCCACTCCTCTGCCTCTTCCACGTACCAAGGTCATCGTTGTACGCTACTACAATCAATTCGCGTAACTGATAAATGCGTTTTATATTGATTCTCTAATCAAACTGGAACTTAACCCACAAGTCAATAACCCACTAATCAATACATTCCACTTCTTTATTAGCTGTCATCTTACATTAATGTTATTTACTCCTCCGAACATCTCAAGGTAACAATAACAACGCTGTGGGTATTATCTACAAGTCACCACTAAGACAAGTATCCTATCTTTATTTTGGGGGTTAATAATCGGTGATCAGACGATTTACTGGGACATTTAGGTAAAGCTAGGTTAAGAGAGATTTCTTCGTTCGGATTTTTAACCCCGGAGGGTTAGCTACCAAGGATAACCCAAAAAAGTCAGTGCGTCATCGAGAACTTTCTGTCTTATTCCATTGGGGTCCTCAATCTTGTCCCCCAGGATGCGACCCACACCAGTCGACTAACACCCAGGTACCTATTTGCAACTAGGTTAACAGGACATCAGGTGTAAGGAAACGCATCGAAATGTTTCTACCCCGCCGGGAATCGAACCCGGGCCCACCGCGTGTGAAGCGAAGCTTTGCCAGCCAGACCACGGGGGCACCCGAGGCCTGGCTGTATGGATATCTTAAGTGTGTGAGGTCGTGCAGAAGATGACGTTCTTAGGATTTTTATTTTTATTTTCCCCCTATGGGGAAATTTATTGGCAGCGCCACTCATCTTGTGATCAAGTAATGGCACACTGTTGGCGATACTTGCCTCATCGTAATACATTTAACTACACAGGTGTTATTGCATTTATAATTACAGTATCCGTTGCTACAGGCAACACTAACTTCACAATTATTCTTATCTAAGTGCAACAAGTCCTGGATATTCTGTAATATTCAGGGTCACATAACTAGTTCATGTGCATGGTGGGCCAATCAGCTGGTTCCGCAAATTTGGGTCAATTAGCTGGTTTAGAATGCATAGTTGGTCAGTCAGCTGGTTCAGTATGCATGGCACATCAGTCAGTTAGCTACGCACGCACGAGGGTGGATTAACTAGTTGCTCACCTGGCATCAGTCTTACCACAAGGCTTCGGTCACAAATTTAGACATCATTCATTTGTGGCAATTGAAGTTCGTTTCTTAAATGGAGAAAATTTTTGAGGTTAAACTTTGCCCATAAGTTGTCAAAAAAACAAAACAATGAAGAGAAATAGGAAGAATAATTGCATTACGACTGTGTCCATGAATTCAATCTCACTCATACACGAAGCAGCAGCAATTATATATCCAGCTGGTGGCAATTAACGCCGCCAAGCACTCCAGGCTTGTTCACTAATGTTAGTCAATAAAGGACGTCTAAAGGTTTATGCTGCGCATTAAACACCGAGATCCACACAGGGGAGAGGTCATCCGTGCCTGCCAGTCTGGTGAGAGGAGTCACGATCACGAAAGAGGAATTACAGTCACATGAATCACAATCACATGAGACGAATCACAATCATATGAAAGGTATTACAGATGCAAGTCGTGAATCTGATTGGTAATCAACTTTCTGTCTCTGTGCTAACAAATTGCTTAAGTAGCTGTACACGTATTCTCTCCTTGTAAATAAAATACAAGTGAAGAGATGAGATGTTTATTATGGAAAAAATCGCTCACTGGGATCTTTGTCAATCCAATACAGAGCAAAACAAAGACAGAATATAAAGAAGAGACAAGTCAGACACAGGAAATAGTTATAATTATATCCATAATTTTGAAAGGGGTGGACCAGTAAGCCAGCGGAAGGTCTCGGCCAGATGACGAAAAGTTCCAGCTGTAGGTCATCATATGACTAAGACCAGCTTCAAGAAACATTTTTCCTGTTTCCTGACGAACCTTTCCTAACCTAAGGTCAGGTGTAGAGTGCATGGATTGTCATAGCTGAGGAAAGATGCCAGCGCAGTAGGAATTGTCCGGCGTCCAGACGGGTCACTAGCTGGTCCACTGGCTGGTCCACTGGCTGGTTCACTGGCTGGTCCACTTGCTGTGTCACTATCTGTGTCATTAAGTCACTGGGTGGACCGATGGATGAATTACAACCTGGATCATAAGGACCAACAATATCTAAAATTCTAAATCATTATTTAGAATAATACTCGCTCTCTCAAACAGTATTAAAAAAAAACACATCTTAAGAGGTAATATTTTGTTTTATTGGGTGGACTGGGATGCCAGTGGAATGCCTCGGTCAGTGACCAAGAACTTCCCTGAGCAGGTCATCAAATGACTAAGGTCTAGGGAAAATTTCCCAATTTCTCTGATAAAGGAAATACTCCCCTTCTAAACAGTAATCTCCTCATTGATACTTCATAACAATGACATAACATAATCCCTCGTCTCCCCTCCCTATACAGAGGGGATTATAGACGCAATGGTACTCAAGTGAGACGAGGGGACGCTGGATCTGGTGTTATGTCTTTTGCCCTTGTTTTCAGAGCAAGAGTCACATGCCTCGTATGGAGTTGAGGTCAATCTTATACACACTAACTATATCAAGGGAAAATTATCTTTTTAAAAAAAAAAACTAGTAATCACCCTGGTGATTGAGGAAGCATGACAGTGAAATTCTGACGTTCATATTTTAGTGTCACAGTCGCTTTACCGAGGGTCTTGATCACAATAAAATACCGACATTCGCTGAAATGGATGAGTTGGGGAGACGGAGTGTGGCACATAGGGTATATGGTTGCAGTTCTATTTATTAAGAGGAAACTTTCACTTGTTCCTGGATGCATTAATAAATCTATTTAAAATTATAAAACAAACCAACAACCATGTCTGCTTACACCATAACCACGACGACGACGACAACCACCACAACCACTACCACCATCACTACCACCACCACCACCACCACCACCACTACCACCATCACTACCACCACCACCACCACTACCACCACTACCACCACCACCACCACAACCACTACCACCATCACTACCACCACCACCACCACCACTACCACCATCACTACCACCATCACTACCACCACCACCACCACCACTACCTCCACCACCACTACCACTACCACCATCACTATCACCATCACTACCACAACCCCTACCACTACCACCACCACTACTACCACCATCACTACCACCACCACTACCACTACCACCACCACCACCACTACCACCACCACCACCACTACCACCACCACCACCACCACTACCACCATCACTACCACCACCACTACCACTACCACCACCATCACTACCACCACCACTACCACTACCACCACCACCACCACTACCACCACCACCACCACCACCACTACCTCCACCACCACCACCACCACCACCACCACTGCCGCCACCACCACCACCACCACTACCACCACCACTACCACCACCACTACCACCACCACTACCACCACCACCACCACTACCACCACCACCACCACTACCACCACCACTACCACCACCACCACCACTACCACCACCACCACTACCACCACCACCACCACTACCACCACCACCACCACTACCACCACCACTATCACCACCACCACTACCTCCACCACCACTACCACCACCACTACCACCACTACCACCACCACTACCACCACCACTACCACCACTACCACCACCACTACCACCACTACCACCACTACCACCACTACCACCACTACCACGGTACCATCATAACTCACCGTCTTGTGAGTACATACCATTGGCTCTTTCATTATCCCTACATGAGTTATTACCCTATAAATGTCACTGCCACCTCCCACACGCATACATTATACATATATCTAACTTAATCTACCACTTCCCCCACCTCTCTTATGGGGCCACTCTCGCCTCCCCATCAGTTTTATGGGGCCACCGCGCCTTCATCACCTCCCTTATGGGGCCACCATGCCTCCCCATCCCCACTCCTGTCCAATACTTCGACTACTTCAATGATGTACCCATCCTGTGTGATGGACAGTGACATCAAAACATGACTAAGTTTTGTTCCCAATGTGTAATTCTCTTAGAGACTAAAGTACCAGTATACTGTGGGTGTATGCATACCGCAGGTGTACCAACCATTTAACTAGCGTATAGAATTGGATAGCAAAACACTGCCGCTATTCCAACCACGTAACCACCAAAGTAACTCACATAAAGCAGCGTAGCAGCACACTTCAAATGGATCTATAAATACAAAATCAGAGCTTTATGCCCAAGACGCAAACATGTCCCACCATTCGAAAACCACTGATCTATTGGTATTACAAGGCCATTTTAATCGTGGTGAACCTACTTTAAGGCCAGGAAAGGTCAATGACTTACCTCATGAGCATTCGGACCTACCTGGTGCCTGTCAGTAAGTCGTTACTCACACGAGTCGTTATCGAGGCTGTAGCCTCCAGAGTAGACCAGGTGGGTCTGTTGTTAAGTAGGTCAGTCGCAGGTGAAGGTCGCAGACGATCGATGGACTGGAATGTATACAATGTGCTGATTCATGTCTGAATCGCTGTCTAGATCAAAAGGATCTAAATGGGGCACTGTTTACATCAGTAATGAAAAAACAAATGTAGAACAAAATTACATTAAGACAACGTTTCACTTTTGTGAGAGTCTTATCAATCACGACCTGATGAAGCTCGACAGGGCGAAACGTCGTCCCAATAAGAGCTAGTTCTAAAGCTTGTCTTATTTCCACAAATCATATGGCAATGTATGTGTAGTACTGGGGACCAAACCTACGTCCTTCCTATTGCAATTTCACCTGTATACCGACGCAGCTGGAAGGCGCAGATCTCTGCAACTGTGTCGGTAAAGTAGTGAATGATCTTGCTATTACAGAGACCGTGGTTCATTCCCTAGTACGCCTTACACAACTGATTTCATTCACAATATGATGAATGATCAAAATAAAAGATACTAAAAAATATGAGATACTGAAGATATAAAACTGATTATTTTTCTATTTTCTTCATACATAACAAAATTAGAAGATCAACTGCCTGATTATTTTGTTGACAAGAAAATATATTTCTTTTCTGTCCGAGTAGCAGTTTTTCCCCTCTGTACAAGTAGCAGTTGTTTTCCCTCTGTACAAGTAGCAGTTGTTTTCCCTCTGTACAAGTAGCAGTTTTTCCCCTCTGTACAAGTAGCAGTTGTTTTCCCTCTGTACAAGTAGCAGTTGTTTTCCCTCTGTACAAGTAGCAGTTGTTTCCCCTCTGTACAAGTAGCAGTTGTTTCCCCTCTGTGCAAGTAGCAGTTATTCCCCTCTGTACAAGTAGCAGTTGTTCCCCTCTGTACAAGTAGTAGTTATTTCCACTCTGTACAAGTAGCAGTTGTTTCCCCTCTGTACAAGTAGCAGTTATTTCCCCTCTGTACAAGTAGCAGTTGTTCCCCTCTGTACAAGTAGCAGTTATTTCCACTCTGTACAAGTAGCAGTTGTTCCCCTCTGTACAAGTAGCAGTTATTTCCACTCTGTACAAGTAGCAGTTGTTTCCCCTCTGTACAAGTAGCAGTTGTTTTCCCTCTGTACAAGTAGCAGTTATTTCCCCTCTGTACAAGCAGCAGTTGTTTCCCCTCTGTACAAGCAGCAGTTGCTTCCCCTCTGTACAAGTAGCAGTTGTTCCCCTCTGAACAAGTAGCAGTTGTTCCCCTCTGTACAAGTAGCAGTTGTTCCCCTCTGTACATGTAGCAGTTGTTCCCCTCTGTACAAGTAGCAGTTGTTCCCCTCTGTACAAGTAGCAGTTGTTCCCCTCTGTACAAGTAGCAGTTGTTTCCCTCTGTACAATTAGCAGTTGTTCCCCTCTGTACAAGTAGCAGTTGTTCCCCTCTGTACAAGTAGCAGTTATTTCCACTCTGTACAAGTAGCAGTTGTTTCCCCTCTGTACAAGTAGCAGTTGTTTTCCCTCTGTACAAGTAGCAGTTGTTCCCCTCTGTACAAGTAGCAGTTGTTCCCCTCTGTACAAGTAGCAGTCAGCCAATATTATCCAACACTTTCAGGAAAGAGAAGACATCCCATCTACAGGAAGTCCCATTACTGGTCTTCAAGGGAAGTCATTACCAGGGAAACAGAACCTCTGGGTCACTCTAAATCAGGGGTCGGCAACCCCCGGCCCGCGGGCCCGCGTGAGGTTTTCGTCAGGCCCGCCAACTAATTATCTAATTAGTATCGAATACAGATACAGTAGTTCACTTCAAGGTTAAGTAGTCTCTGGAAAAGTTACTTCGTATCCTCCCTCCTTAGAGTTCTTCATTTGAATTTGTTGTCTGATGATAAGACAACTGTACAGTAGGTATCTGCACTCGATAATAATGTTTATTTAATTATTTGTGATAAATTGTGTTAAGTATTATTAGAATTAGGCCAAAATTGGTTTAAAAAACTAATGGCAACCCTGAGTTCGAGAACTTTTTTTTATATTACATTTAATAACATGGCCCTCCTCCGAGAGACTGCATAGCTGTCTGGCCCCCCTCTCTCCAAAAGATTGCCGACACCTGCTCTAAATAATCTCCAGATATATTCACAATTATGGTTTCTGGAGCAATGAGAAAGAGAGCATAAATATAGAGTGGCAAGGGTCAGCAGGAAACAGAGAAGCAAACAAGAGAAAATATATGTTACTGAGTTTCAGTGTGTGGTCGTGGAGTGGGGTAGAACACCTGTCAGACATTGTGTCAACACCACCCAAATTTTCGTCTCACACCTGTTGACTGCGTGGTAGAGCGGCGGCCGTGTGGGTTATATAGTGTATACTGTATACACAGCGATATGTCTATCGGTATATATATGTGTGTATATATATATATATATATATATATATATATATATATATATATATATATATATATATATATATATATATATATATATATATATATATATATATATATATATAGGGAGGTACCACCTCTAGAACTTGCTGGGGACCCTCATCCTCAGAGAAGACAATAAACGTACCTCAGGGGAAACTCGAGGTTCTCCCCGGAGCTGTTTGAATATTTTCTTCTCCTACCACTCCCTATATATAAGTGCTTTATTAATAGACAGAATACATAATACATTGACAGAAAACACAAACATGAACATGAATACATTGATACAATATATCAAAGATTATGAATCTCTTCCAGCTCCTCCGAAGCCGGACGCGAGCCCAGTATGCAGCATGCATTTCCCCTCTGGATGGCCACGCTGAGGCGCTGGAACATGAAAGTGGCTGCCCTTGGGTTCCTGGTGGTGTCGATGAGTCTGGAACACAGTTCTTTAAGGAAACGTGTTGCATTCTTTCCCCATGATCCCAAGGTCTCTGATCCCACTGGGACAAATTGATACTGTTGGCTTATGTCCCTGTACTTGCCGTTCTTGTAATCCTCCCTGTGGTCAGCAGCTCCTCCCTGTCGCCCGACATATATAGATAATATACATTGAGATATACACCTCTCTTTGTATATACAATGACAGATTTTCCAAATATTTTAAATAAACAGAAGTACACCTCGCAAGTATACTTTTATCGGTGAGATTCGTCCTCAGAGTATTTATCTAGAGTTTTAGGTTGGTTTTATGAGGTTTAACACCTAGTGACTTTAGATCATTACCACAAGTATACCACAAGTATACCACAAGTATACCACAAGTATACCACAAGTATACCACAAGTATACCACAAGTATACCACAAGTCAAGAATACTTTATCCTAACCCCCCTCCCCCCAAAAAAAAAATACAGCTTTCTCGTTATAGTCATCATGTTGTAGTATATTATTTAAAAATGAAGCAAAATATCAAAGTTTGGTTGGTTTATTATATTTAAATCTACACGAGGGTTATTCATGCTGCATGACACTTGTACACCACCGGTCAAGGGTGCTTCATAACCTGATATAATGGTTTTGCAATCACGTCACTTTTCACGTGACATTACACTTGTTAGCCATAATATTGACTAAGTAAAGTATGGGATAAACTCACTCAGACACTCTTGAGTGTGTGATATATCATGGACTCGAATACCCTATCAAGCACCTTGTTTAAAATCAAATAACGTTTGTCTACTTCAGCGTCGTCAGACACGGTCGTAGAGATGATGAGGCCTTTATTAGACTGAAAAGTCTAGTGCAGTACAGCCTCCTTGTTGAAAATTCGTTCACTGTGTAAGTCAGCGCCGTCAATCCGGTGTACTTGCCCACCAACATGGGCAGCCTGAGTATCTGTTGATCTCTGAACAAGTGGGATTACGGGTATGTTTTCATTTCGGCGCCGATCGAATGATTTGAGTTTTTGCGGAAGGATAAATTTAAATTTTCTGTGCATTTCTCTCGTTATTGTTTTTCTTACTCGATACTATCAAGTGGCATTTTATTATTATTATTATTATTATTATTATTATTATTATTATTATTATTATTATTATTATTATTATTATTATTATTATTATTATTATTATTATTTGGTAGTAAGTATAATATTTCATGTTAGTGTACATATTATGCTGTCACTACGCTTAATCTCTTTATTATGATTGGGCATTGTAACTAGGCAAGTTCAGCTAGTATTATCTACGTATATTTAAGGCCTGATGCTGTAAAGATTTCTAGATCGTCACATTTGATTAAGATAGCAAGTTAGGAACCCCACTGTGTTACTAACACAAGATAACAGTTATTCTGGGAGGCATCACCATTGCATATGTTAAGTGCCTTGAAAAATCGCTGAAAATCAGCGATTTTTCAAGGGTTTATAACCTTGTCTAACAAAGCTTCGTTGTTGTTTTATGGCGAATAAGTAATAATGATGAGTCCTGATGAGTGTTTCCTCTCATAATGCAGCAGATATTACTATTATTATAGACAGGCTTAAAGTAATAGTTGGTGGTAAAAGGATTATCATCATTTTTAATGATGGTACTGATGTACTTAATTACTGATACACTGGTGAATGCATACGAGAGGCTACCTACCTGGAGTCTACCTGGAGTCTTCCTGGAGGACATTCCGGGATCAACGCCCCCGCGGCCCGGTCCATGACCAGGCCTCCCGGTGGATCAGGGCCTGATCAGCTAGGCTGTTACTGCAGTCCAACATACGAACCTGACTTTAGGTCTTAACAAAAAAAAATTCTGATTAATTTGCAATGGCGAGAAACGACTTTCCTAAATGGGAAACCATAAGTTTAGATATATAAACCATGTGAAAGTTCATATTAGAATCGAAGTTGTTGCTAAAAACGACATAGTCCCATTTTGGTGGCGACAATCTTGAATATCTGAGAGATCATGCAAAAAAATTTATGTTGTCTTGGTGTCATTCCTAGGGATAATATCCCTAGGGATAATTCCTAGGGATAATATCCCTAGGGATAATACGTAAATTTGTGGGAAAAATGGATTGCCAACAGTTTCATGTTGACCAAAAAAATTGGTAATGTAGCTGCCGTAGCCCCTTGGTGTAAATATCCGACGAATATCTCCACGTTGGTTTATTAGTGTTAAAGCTTGTCAGCTACGTGAGGGTCATTAAAGCTCCATGTCACCTGTACACCACAAGTCAGGGATACCTTAAAGACTCTCCATCTGTACCATCCATCTGTACCATCCATCTGTACCATCCATCTGTACCATCCATCTGTACCATCCATCTGTACCATCCATCTGTACCATATCTGAACAGAGGAAAGCGTTCCTTTGATTTCAGTGAAAAAAAAAAACTAAAATAAAGTTTTATGAATTCCTTTTTACATTTTATTCTGGTTGAACCGGTGAAACTCTGACAGTGAACCGGTGCAACTCTGACAGTGAACCGGTGCAACTCTGACAGTGAACCGATGAAACTCTGACAGATCTCGTTCCATTAACCAAACGTTTCATAAGAGACTTTTCCCATTTTTTTCTTGGTAAAAACAGCGGCACTTCCTTGCACCTGGCGATGCTACTGACTTAACAACTGGAAACAACAGCACTCACAGAGACACACTCACGATCTCGCGACTTTCCTCTTACTGTCTAACATGAATTTGAAGGGGGGGGGAGAGAATCCTTGTTTGTGGCTAAAAGTACATTATGGATTTATCACACCGGAAATAATTAAACACTTTCATAGTGAATTATAAATATGTCAGTCACAGACCTCATTAATTTGATTTAAATTCTTTCTCATGCAATCGTAATTTCTGTATTTTCATTTCTAATAATCTTCTTGGATATTTTGCAGTGTAGTTTGAATTGTTAAATCGTCTCAGTAATATAATTATGCGTCTTTTCTTAGATTCTCTACATGTGTTTGTTGACTTGCCGGGGTTGAGAAACGTTTTCCTTACTTCTACTTTTGTATGGGTTAGTTCATTTAGCCATTCTTTGTTCTGGGACTAATCTTAATAGCAGATTTTTGGACTTTTTCTAACCTCTGAATGTTTATTCTGGTGAGATGCCCATGCTGGAGCTGCTTACTCTATAATAAGTCTGAGAAACCTAATATACAAACTCCTGAAAGACTCTTTTGTTGAGGTATCTGAATGCCATTCTTAAGTGATTCACGCTCTTGTACGCTGCTCTGTGTGTGTGTATACTCACCTAATTGTGGTTGCAGTAGTCGATTCATAGCTCCTGGCCCCGCCTCTTCACTGTGTGTGTGTGTGTGTGTCACCTGCACTGCCGTTGACACATGTCAACCACCTGATAAGGCCTCACCTGCGTCAATAATTAGCACGGGCGGGGCCCGGGTGATTACTAATTGGGCTGCTCTTCTGCAAGGAGTGTCAGGAGACGCTGAGATAACTCTACAAGGAGAGGAGCAGGAGACGCTCTGTATCATGTGTTGGCTGCTGCACCGCTACCATCAAGGTCCACATCTACTAATTAATGAAAGTTGATGCTTCACGCCTTAATTTACAACTGAGGACTTTAGTTATCAAGATAATTTGTCTTTTTCGGTATTCTCTCTCTCTCTCTCTCTCTCTCTCTCTCTCTCTCTCTCTCTCTCTCTCTCTCTCTCTCTCTCTCTCTCTCTCTCTCTCTCTCTCTCTCTCTCGTCCGTTGACTCTTTTTCCTACCCCATGAGACTGATACCTCATCTGTTCCCCCTCAAATGGATGTTCTGGTATCTCGTCTTCCTAAAGTTCCGTAACATTTTTTTTTATGCTGTAGTTTTGTCTCGGATGTAAATATTGGTAGACGGAACACTATTATAATCACTGACAAGTTCCTTCAGGAATATAATCCAAAGTTTACACAATAAATGCAGATTAAAAAAATACATAAAAAAATACCTCTGCCTTTGTTAATTATTACTATGTTTTTCATAATTCTTTATTGTTCCGTTCTTTTGATTTGCTAAATACGGTTTGTCTTATGCTTCGAATTATTGCATTAAATCTTTGTAATAATTTATATTACTCAACACTTTTTTTTTAGCTTTTTTTTCGATGACGCATTCGTCATTTATTTCATTTAAATTAAAATGTGAAAACTATCGACGTATTTCATCAAAATTTGCGTTTCTTATTAACATTTGTTTTCTAAGTAAATTATGATCACTACACGAGGGTATTTAACACTGGGTGTCGCCAGTGTTAAACCACCAGTCAACGATACTTTAATTCCTGAAATTGGAATTAAAATATACTAAATTAATGGGATATAAATCGACACGTAGGTGACTTAACACACATGTGCAACACTATTTTTATTGTGGAGACGTTTTGCCAACCAGTGGCTGTATCAATCTAATGCAGAGAAGTATACGTTAAGTAAAAGGACACAAATGCAACTAATGTGACATTTTATTGTGGCAACGTTTCGTTCTCCAGGAGCTTTTTCAAGCTTGAAAAAGCTCCTGGAGAGCGAAGCGTTGCCACAATAAAATGTCACATTAGTTGCATTTGTGTCTTTTTACTTAACAGAGAAGTATACTTTAAATATAACAACAATGATTTATACTCTGATATATACACTGAAGTATACTCTGCATATATACTTTGAAGAATACTCTCAGTGTATATACACTGAAATATACGCAAATCTCAGCGTTTAATCCCTGTCAATATACACACTAAGATATTCACAGCTCACGGTTTATATACAACCTTCTCAGCGTATATAACCACGATCACTCAGTTCCATTATGTATATAAACCATCAGGAGATTTGCAGCCACACAGGAAAAGAGTAAAATATTGTTATCGAATTTTTTATATGTTATTATTTGGATTAGACACAAAAATTAACATGGCAGTTTCTCCCAATCTTGGAATTAAAATTATTTTATATAAAGTGCATCGCATTTTGCACGTCTATTATTTCGCTGATAAGATTAGTTGGGCAGTATTGAAGTAAACTTGAAGTGCATCACTAACAAGTCCAGAAAAACGCATTACTCTCTAACAAGTTCAACAAGCGACATCCCATTCTCGAACCAGTTCAACAAAACATCACATTGACTAGTTCAACAAAACATCACATTGACTAGTTCAACAAAACATCACATTGACTAGTTCAACAAAACATCACAATGACTAGTTCAACAAAACATCACAATGACTAGTTCAACAAAACATCACATTGATTAGTTCAACAAAATGTCACTCACTAAAAAGTTAAAAAAAACTCGTCACGCACACTAACAAGAACATAAACAAGAGTTCCCATTCTTTGTTCATTACTGCAGTTTGATCTCACACCCTGACATTAGTTTCAGGGAGCCCAGCAGATGGCTGGTAAATTGTTTAAAAGGTAAAAAAAAATACTGTGTTTTCTTTATTTCAGTGAACACTGACTCACTATTTTTTCAGTTTCGTGAATGTTTTTATTTTAGGATTTTAGTTATTTAGTAGTTTAATCCCGTTTTTCAGTCATCAGCCCGACCTAGTTCTTTTTTTTTTTTACGTGTATCATGAAACTCTAGTATTTCCTCCTTGTCTCCCTCACTCCCTCTGTTCCTTCCTCCCTCGCTTCTACCCGGATCTTTTAGTATTCCTCGTCACCGTCATCTTCTCTCGGACCTCCACCCTCCATGGGCCGTCAGGATCGTCAGAATCGAGGGGCCATCACATCTATCTTGCACCTTCCCACCTGTCGCCCGTGGACCACCTGTCACCCGTCACCTCAAGACCATATGCTGCCCGTCATATGTAGACCACCTGTCGCCCGTCACTTGTCGCCCTTCACCTGCGGACCACCTGCCTCTCCGCCCGTCTGTGGCAACATGCAAATTAGAGTAACACTGACATATCAAGCGTCAGCCGGAAAGATAAACAGGACTTCTGCCTGCACGGACAAAAACTCAAGACAAGCCATCCGGTAAGCCATTAGTACTGAGTGAGCGTGTTATGAAACCTTTACCGCACCGTCCAAAATTTCTTGATTTTGAGTTCACATTCTCCACCGCCACATCTCCTCCATCGCCACACCCCTCCTCCACTGCCCCTCCCCTCCTTTACTGCCACTCCCCTCCTCCAGACCCATCCTCGGCACCCCTCCTCCCCACACTTCATCCACTGCACCCTTCCTCCACACCCCCACTCAACCCTCAGCATAACCATGACAACATCCCTCCATATATATACACAAATATCTAATATAATGTTGATTTCGTACCTTACATTTAGCCATATTTAGCGTGTGGGGGATAGGCTATTCTGAATAACAATAACTTCAGTCCTGCTGGAACAATCCTTTAAAGCTGTCGTAGTTGACGACCCCGTTGAGGGCAGGAGAGATATCAGAGCCAGAACAGATACAGAAATCATTTACGGCCCGCATAGAGCCAATAAAGCATTTAAATTGGAGGGAACGCCTTAAAGTTCTAAATATGTACTCACTGGAACGAAGGAGAGAGAGAGAGAGAGAGAGAGAGAGAGAGAGAGAGAGAGAGAGAGAGAGAGAGAGAGAGAGAGAGAGAGAGAGAGAGAGATAAATGATGATATATGCCTGGAAAGCATTTGAGGGCCTTGTCTCAAACCTGCACACTGCAATAATAATACACTGGAGTGAGAGATATGGGAAGAAGTGCAAAATAAACCCAGTGAAAAGCAGGGGCGCATCGAGCACAATAAGGGAACATTGCATCAACATTCGTGTCCCTAGATTATTCAGCATATTACCAGAAAATATCACAAACACTGCCGGAACAAGTGTACAAGTCTTCAAGAGAAAACTGGACAAGTATCTTCACCAGGTGTCAGATCAACCAGGCCGCAGTGGATATGAAGACCAACGGGCCACCAGGAGCAACAGTCTGGTTGTAAAGGCAAGCACCAGATAAGCCTGGCCCAAGGCCGGGCTCCGGAAGTAGAAAACTCTCGAAACTCATCAAAGATATATCAAAGGTAGGTACTGAACCAATATCAGAATACTTGACAAAACGATGTTCTCACTGTTCTAACTCATTACCTTATGTATGAAAGCCACAGTGTAACTAAGTAGCAGCACACTGCTGGTGTCATTAATTTTGTTAAATATCCCAGCAGCCACGATATCTTCGTGGCATCACTCAGCACCATTCCTCCTGAGTCCCGTTGTAGGTATAAATCTCGAGCTTAAACGGATATCCAGTATCATCATTATTCGGACGTGATGTCGTCTAATTATATGGTGGATATATCAGGTCTCCATCTTAATTGTGGGCCAGTGTCAGGGGGGTGTCCGCACTTCTGCCTTATCTTGTCAGCTGGAGCTGTCAGCCCACCAGGCTGACGGCCCCATCGCTACCCCCTTTCTCCTTTAACCCCCCCCCCCCTATGGTTCGATACCCCTATACTGGCCCTTCCTCACCCGCTGCTGATAACAGGCCTCCTGACACTCTCCCCTTGATTGTTACACGTAGCGACTCCTCGTTAGATAGCACCTTTTGGTGTATAAAGGCGATGTTTACAGTGTGTGTTTTGTAACATTACGCTCGCTCGGTGGCATGTTTACGTGGTGTGGAGACTTTTGTGTTCGATTACTGGCCCTTCTTATCTTCCTTGGTGCTCTTCAATCATTTCAGTTAGCATTAACGTAGATTTGCATTTATACTGTTTATTATTATAAATGAAAATAAATGATACTGTTGTGGAAGGTTAGTAGGATACTTCAGTGAAGATATATTACGCATCCAAGAACTTAATCAATTACCTCCGATGAGGAATACATATCAAAAATTATTATTATTATTATTATTATTATTATTATTATTATTATTATTATTATTATTATTATTATTATTTTAGCCTTATTCCTCTGCCATCTGCCAGAAATTACGCATTTTTCAATGTCTACAAGAAACCAGGATATTAAAGCAACCCATAAATCATTTTCTTTATTGATTTTCAAACAATTTTAATCACAAAATTGCATTATTTATTATTATTTTTTATCTTAACATTGGAAATGTCACTGGGCGATGTGAGTTATTTTTGTCAGTTGATGAACCGACCCCAAAGTAACTCGATTTGCTGATGGTCACCGGCGCATCGCGGACACCTTGCTGGAAACGTGAAAAAAGTGATGTGGTGATACGGTCAAGATGTGGAAAAAGACACTTATGAAGCCACTCGTGGAGAAACGTTCCCTCTAACAAATGTCTTGAACTGTACGTGTCTTTTTTTTTTCCAGAGATTGTTGGCTATATTTTGTGTCTAAGGATGTTATCTCGGGGGTTTCCTGCGCGTGCATGAGACATCAGAGATTATATCAGTGTTTCACATGGAACATTCAGCTTATCTGTCTCGAGATTCCGTGAACCAAATTGTTAGTTGGGCATTAAAAAAAAAAGAATTCTTGTCCAAGACTTTCGACCTTCGTTTATTCTCAGGTGTCATGAAGTTGTTCGCCTTTGATGAATATTTACAACTGTATCTTTAAATATGTGTATTTTAATGCAGTGTAAAGCAGCTTACAATAAACAATGTAAAATATCACCAGATTTTTCTTGTAAAAGATTTCTGAAAGACTTGGTTTTTTTGGGCAGTGAATTAAATATTTACAAGAGATGAGTATTTCAATGCAAGTTTTGTGCGCCCAGCTGCTGCTGATGTTGCTGCTGCTGTTACTGCTGCTGCTGTCTGCTGCTACAACTGCTGTTACTGCTGCTGCTGTTGTTGCTGCTGCTGCTGCTGCTGTTGCTGCTGCTGCTACTGCTGCTGGTACTTCTGTTACTGCTACTGCTGCTGTTACTTCTGCTACTGCTACTGCTGCTGCTGCTGTTTCTTCTGATACTGCTGCTGGTACTGCTGTTACTGCTGCCGCTGCTGTTACTGCTGCTGCTACTGTCGCTTTACTGCTGTTACTGCTGCTACTGCTACTGCTGCTGTACTGCTACTGTTACTGGTACTGCTACTGCTGCTGGTACTGCTGTTACTGCTGCTGCTGTTGCTACTGCTGTTGTTACCGCTGCTAATGCTGTTGGTACTGCTGTTATTGCTGCTACTGCTGTTGCTGCTACTGATGCTACTATTGTTACTGCTGCTGGTACTGCTGCCGCTGCTGTTACTGCTGCTGCTGCTGCTGTTACTGCTGCTACTGCTACTGCTACTGCTGCTGTACTGCTGTTACTGCTGCTACTGCTACTGCTGCAGTACTGCTACTGTTACTGGTAATTCTACTGCTGCTGCTGGTACTGATACTGTTGCTGGCACTGCTGTTACTGCTGCTGACACTGCTGTTACTGCTGCTGCTGTTACTGCTGTTGCTGTTACTACTGCTGCTGATACTGCTGTTTTTGTTGCTGCTGCTGATAATGTTACTGCTGTTACTGCTACTCCTGCTGGTACTGCTGCTAATGCTGTTGGTACTGCTGTTACTGCTACTGATGCTACTGTTGCTTCTGCTGCTGGTACTGCTGGTACTGCTACTGACGCTACTGTTGTTACTGCTCGCTTATTAAAGTATACAATAAAAGAGTCTAGCATAATTTTCCTCTGTTTATTATAATGTGAAGATCAGGAGATAATGTCACAATAATCTGGACGTCTGTCGTTCTGTAACGCCGAGTGCAAATGAACTGTGGGGGTGGAGAGAGGGAGAGAGGAGAGAGAGGGAGAGAGAGAGAGAAGAGAGAGAGAGAGAGAGAGAGAGAGAGAGAGAGAGAGGCGAATATTCAAACAAACGTTGTAAAGATTTTTTTTTTTTTGTCTGTTGTTAGTGTGTATTGGAAAGGGAGCGTATGTGTGTATTTTACACCCTTCCATTCTTAGCATCACTTGATGGCTTCCGTCACCTCGCTCTTTTCGTCTTCATTTCGCTCACTTCCGGAGTGTATCTTCCTGCGCTTCTGGGTTTGACTTTATCTTGGTCATTTGCGTTTCCGCGCCACCATCCACTCAACATATGAACCCCACACTTTGAAGAGGAGTCTTCAACGACGTTTCGGTCCGCGTGTTGTGATGAACCCTGGGGTGATGAGGAGTGGATTCTGAGGGTGTGAGGGCGAGATGTAAATAAGGATGCTGAGAGCTAGACAGCCTCCCACAAAAGGTTGTCGCCATGATGTGAGATGAAAATCTGTCCGCACCAGCCATGTCCCTTGAGCGACAGGCTTTGTCTGGGCGAACACCCCAACCATGCAAGCCTTCACCTACCTTACTCTCTCTCTCTCCTCTCTCTCTCTCTCTCTCTCTCTCTCTCTCTCTCTCTCTCTTCTCTCTCTCTCTCTCTCTCTCTCTCTCTCTCTCTCACACACACACACACACACACCACACACACACACACACACACACACCACACATACACACACACACTACACACACACACACATACATACACACACACACACACACACACACACACACACAGTAGCGCCAGTGAAGAGCGGCCAGAGCTTTGACTCGACCCTGCAACAACTGGTAGTACAACTAGGTGATACACACACTGGTACAGCCGTGGCCTGGTTCTATTCGGCGGGCGAACATTTCAGTGTTTCTTACACACACACACACACACACACACACACACACATAGAACAGGCCTAGTGTCAACACATGTGCTAGACAAAATGGTAACTCAACACACACACACACACTACAAGCCCACACAGACTCTTTTCCCCTGCTCCCTCCCCACCTCTCCCCAACTCCCTTCCCTGAACCCCCCCTCTCCCCTCCTTCTCCCCCTCTCCCTCTCCCATTCTCTCTCCACCTCTGATTCTCCCTCCACTCTCTCCTCATATTCCCCCCTCTTTCTCCCTCCCCACCTCTCTTCCATTTCCCCACTGTCTCCAGTTTCTCCTCTACCTCGCTCCACCCCCACACAAACACTCAGGCAATCACACCACAAAACAACCACACAGAAATACATAGTTTTTCACTCTGTGGCATCTTAAAAAAAATGGGGTGCCAGAGAGCAGGACGGAAAACTAAGGGACTGGAGGATGAGTCTGCGAAGGAAGATTGGGCAGCAGAGCTCATGAAAAGGGAACATGAGTGGGAAGGAAGCTGGAGGAGCTTAGCATGAAAATGGAGGAGATGATAGCTGCAGAAAGCAAGAAAATAGAGGAGAGGATAGCTGCAGAAAGCAGGAAGTGGGAGAAGCAAGTCACAACAGCAGAGGCTAAGATACAGAGATTAGAAGAGGAACTGAAAAATTTGAAACAGCCTAAAGAACTAAAGAGCAATGTGGACATGGTATCAGAAACTGCTACCTCAGACACAAAGAAGGGGACTGTAGAGAACGGAGTGAAACTGTATGCAGAGGCCCTATCAGACCATCGTGGAGCCCGAGAAAAAGAGAGGATCACATCAGGAACAATCGAGGGGAGTGTAGAAAAAGGGAGAGATAAGCTATACGTAGAAGCCCTAACAGACCACAGCAGTGCACAGGGAAAGTTAAGAAGGGAAAGTGACAGGCCACTGGGCCAAGGGATAACAGAAAGTGAAGAGATTGAAGAAAGGAAAGCTGCAATGGAGGCAACTAAATTGAATCAGGGGTTACATAGGGATAGGCAGTGGGAGAATGAAAGAGAGAGATCAGTCTTTGTTTATGTGCTCCCGGAAGCTGAAAAGGAAACTTAAGAAAGCAAGAAGACAAGGGGAGAAAAAAGCAATTGAAAACATCATGAAAGCAATAGGAGAAGATGACATGACCCAGATGGCAAATTTTCTGAGAATAGGGGGATTTGCAAGAGGAAGAATCCGGCCAGTCAAAGTGATTTTCAAGGGAGAATTGACTCGAAACAGGATCCTGCAGGAGAAAGCAAGACTAAGGGATATGTCAGAGTACCGGAGAGTGTATCTTGACTGTTCTGTCACAGTCGAGATACACAGAAACTGAAAGAGGGTACAGAGACAAAAGGAGGAAAGAGAGATGGACAGGAGAACCCAGACTCTGGAGGAAGCTCAAATACAATCACCTTCAGATGTCCCCCAACCTGAACAACCCCAATGCAACCAAACAATCTAACCCAAAACACACATGCCATACCCAATGCTTCCACCCACCTCATTACAAACTCCACCTTCCCACCAACCACCCATAGCTCCTCATCAGGTCTCCCACTTTCCCAACCCCAACGTACCCCCCAGACTACGGTTTTAGAAAAGAAGTTGAAGGTTTGGTATACAAATGCAGATGGTATAACAAATAAATGTGAGGAGTAGCATGAAAGAATAAAGGAGACATCTCCAGACATAATAGAACTCACAGAAACGAAACTCACCAGGATGATAACAGATGCAATCTTTCCACCCGGATATCAAATCCTCAGGAAAGATAGAGGGAGCAGAGGGGAAGGAGGAGTTGCATTGCTCATTAAGAACTGGTGGGGATTTGAGGAAGTGGAAGGAATGGATGGAATGGGCGAAAGGGACTACATAGTAGGAACAATTCAGTCTGAGGGCCATAAGGTGGTAATTGCTGTAATGTACAACTCGCCACAGAACTGCAGAAGGCCAAGAGAAGAATACGATGAGAGCAACAGAGCAATGGTAGACACACTAGCCGAGGTGGCCAGAAGAGCCCACATGGGGAGAGCAAAGTTACTAGTTATGGGTGATTTCAATCACAAGGAGATTGATTGGGAAAACCTGGAGCCCCATGGGGGTCCTGAATCATGGAGAGCCAAGATGATGGATGTGGTACTGGAAAACCTCATGCATCAACATGTTAGAGACACTACCAGAAAGAGAGGGGAGGATCCAGCAAGAATGGACTTAGTATTCACCTTGAGTAGTTCGGACATCGAGGATATCACGTATGAAAGGCCCCTTGGAGCTAGTGATTATTTGGTTCTGTGTTTTGATTATATAGTTGAGCTACAAGTGGAGAGGGGAGCAGGAATAGGAAGAGAGAAACGAAACTACAAAAGGGGGGACTACACAGGCATGAGGAACTTCCTACAAGACGTTCAGTGGGAAAGAGAATTGGCAGGAAAACCAGTAAAAGTAATGATGGAATATGTGACAACCAAATGCAAAGAGGCAGAGGAGAGGTTTGTCCCCAAGGGAAACAGAAGTAATGGGAAGACCAGAACGAGTCCTTGGTTCACCCAAAGGTGTAAGGAGGCAAAAACTAAGTGCACTAGAGAATGGAAAAAGTACAGAAGACAAAGGACCCAGGAAAATAAAGAGATTAGTCGAAGAGACAGAAACGAATATGCACAGGTAAGAAGGGAGGCTCAGCGACAATACGAAAATGATATAGCATCAAATGTCAAGTCTGACCCAAAGCTGTTGTATAGCCACATCAGGAGGAAAACAACAGTCAAGGACCAGGTAATCAGGCTGAGGAAGGAAGGTGGGGAGTTCACAAGAAACAACCAAGAGGTATGTGAAGAGCTCAACATGAGATTTAAAGAAGTATTTACAGAGGAGACTGGAAGGACTCCAGGAATTCAGAATAGGGAGGTATACCAACAAGTGCTGGATGAAATACACACAACCGAGGAGGAGGTGAAGAAGCTGCTATGTGAACTCGATACCTCAAAAGCGGTGGGACCTGACAACATTTCTCCGTGGGTCCTTAGAGAGGGAGCAGAGATGTTAAGTGTGCCACTAACAAAAATCTTCAACACATCCATTGAAACTGGGCAACAACCCGAGGTGTGGAAGATGGCAAATGTAGTCCCAATTTTTAAGAAAGGAGACAGACACGAGGCATTAAACTACAGACCTGTGTCACTGATGTGTATAGTATGCAAAGTCATGGAGAAGATCATCAGGAGGAGAGTGGTGGAGCACCTAGAAAGACACAAGCTTATAAACGACAACCAGCACGGTTTTAGGGAAGGAAAATCCTGTGTCACAAACCTACTGGAGTTTTATGACAAGGTAACAGAAGTAAGACACGAGAGAGAGGGGTGGATAGACTGCATTTTCTTGGACTGCAAGAAGGCGTTCGACACAGTTCCTCACAAGAGGTTAATGCAAAAGCTAGAGGATCAGGCACACGTAACAGGAAAGGCACTGCAATGGATCAGAGAATATCTGACAGGGAGGCAACAACGAGTCATGGTACGTGACGAGGTGTCAGAGTGGGCACCTGTGACGAGTGGGGTTCCACAAGGGTCAGTCCTAGGATCTGTACTGTTTTTGTTATATGTGAATGACATAACGGAAGGAATAGACTCAGAAGTGTCCCTGTTTGCAGATGATGTGAAGTTAATGAGAAGAATTAAATCAATCGAGGATCAGGCAGGACTACAAAGAGACCTAGACAGGCTACAAGCCTGGTCCAGTAAATGGCTCCTTTAATTTAACCCTGCCAAATATAAAGTCATGAAGATCGGGGAAGGGCAAAGAAGACCGCAGACAGAGTATAATCTAGGTGGCCAAAGACTGCAAACCTCACTCAAGGAAAAAGATCTTGGAGTGAGTATAATACCGAGCACATCTCCTGAGGCACACATCAATCAGATAACTGCTGCAGCATACGGGCGGCTGGCAAACCTAAAATAGCGTTCCAATACCTCACTAAGGAATCGTTAAAGACTCTGTACACCATATACGTCAGGCCCATACTGGAGTATGCAGCACCAGTTTGGAACCCACACCCGGTCAAGCACGTCAAGAAATTAGAGAAAGTGCAAAGGTTTGCAACAAGACTAGTCCCAGAGCTAAGGGGATTGTCCTACGAAGAAAGGTTAAGGGAAATCGGCCTGACGACACTAGAGGACAGGAGGGTTAGGGAAGACATGATAACGGCATATAAAATACTGCGAGGAATAGATAAGGTGGACAGAGACAAGATGTTCCAGAGAGGGGACACAGAAACAAGGGGTCACAATTGGAAGTTGAAGACTCCTATGAGTCAAAGGGATGTTAGGAAGTATTTCTTCAGTCATAGAGTTGTCAGAAAGTGGAATAGCCTAGAAAGTGACGTAGTGGAGGCAGGAACCATACATAGTTTTAAGACGAGGTTTGATAAAGCTCATGGAGCAGGGAGAGAGAGGACCTAGTAGCAATCAGTGAAGAGGCGGGGCCAGGAGCTATGAATCGACCCCTGCAACCACAAATAGGTGAGTACATACACACACACTCAGTAAGAGTGAAGACAATACAGTCAATTAAGAACCAGCTGGACAAGTATCTAGCAAATATATAGAATACGTCTAGGTACTGATTCCGGGTGTTTGTCCAGCAACTACATCAGGAAGAACAGTTAACAATAAGCTATCCATGTTCAAAATAAAGCAATGGTAGTGGCAGCAGTGGTGGTGGCTGTAATAACCATTGCTGTGGTGCACCTCCACCTACACGCACCACAGTAACCAGAGGTAGAACTGTCGATAACTGGAAGTGGAAACACTGGTGTACACAACACTGTGAGTGACAGTGGAGTAGTTACGACAGGAACAGTGTTGGTAAGTAGAACTAATTGCAGAATGAACCTTCAATCCACTTCCATCTTTTCTGAATATTCGGTGATATTTTTTCCCCAATATGGATGAGGTAAAGAGACAAATGTTTCTCCCACACGGTGGTGGGTTTTATCAATTCATAATATGGTATGGAATATTTTTCCCTTTGTTCGTTGGAGTCAGTGGCCCGAGGGACTGGTTCACTACTATACTTGACTCAAACATCCAAACAGTATAAGGATATTTCATAAATTACTTAATAGGTCTCAAAAAAGCTATGAACCTCAAAATCTTTGCTAGCTGTCTTTCTCAAATCCGTACCCCCCCCTCTGTCCGTCTGTCTGTCTGTCTCTCTGTCTGTCTGTCTGTCTCTCTCTCTCTCTCTCTCTCTCTCTCTCTCTCTCTCTCTCTCTCTCTCTCTCTCTCTCTCTCTCTCTCTCTCAGTATACTCTCCCAAGGTTTTCTTTCTTCTTTTAAATCCGTCTTCCTCCTCTTCCTCCATCTCCGTCACTTTAATCCATTCTTTTCCTTAGTGAGTACTCTCCCTTCCTCCCCTTGTCAGTACTCTCCCTTCCTCCCCTTGTCAGTACTCTCCCTTCCTCCCCTTGTCAGTACTCTCCCTTCCTCCCCTTGTCAGTACTCTCCCTCCCCTAGTCAGTACTCTCCGCTCCTCCCCTGTCCTAGCACCATTCCTTTTACCTCATTGTGCCTCACCCTTCCCTCCAGTCTCTCCCTCGGTGCATCCCATCCTCACCTACACTCTCTGTCCTTCACTTCCTCTCCAACACTCCCTCTCCAACACTCCCCTTTCCAATACTCCCTCTCCAACACTCCCTCTCAACCACTCCCTTTCCAACACTCCCTCTCCAAGCTTCCCTCTTCAATACTCCCTCTCCAACACTCCCTTTCCAACACTCCCTCTCCAACACTCCCTCTCCAACACTCCCTCTCCAACACTCCCTCTCCAACACTCCCTTTCCAACACTCCCTCTCCAACACTCCCTCTCCAGCACTCCCTCTCCAACTCTCCCTCTCCAGCACTCCCTCTCCAACACTCCCTCTTCAACACTCCCTCTCCAACACTCCCTCACCCGTTACCTTTATTATATATTACCTTTATTATATATTATATATTAACTCCCTCTCCAAGCTTCCCTCTTCAATACTCCCTCTCCAACACTCCCTTTCCAACACTCCCTCTCCAACACTCCCTCTCCAACACTCCCTCTCCAACACTCCCTTTCCAACACTCCCTCTCCAACACTCCCTCTCCAACACTCCCTCTCCAACTCTCCCTCTCCAACACTCCCTCTCCAACACTCCCTCTTCAACACTCCCTCTCCAACACTCCCTCACCCTTTACCTTTATTATATATTAACTTGTCTACTCCCACCATCTCCTTCTGACCTAGTACCTCCCACCATCTCACTCTGACCTAGTACCTCCCACCCGTCACTTTCTTACACTGTCTCGCCCTCTTGGCCCTGGTCTCCAGTTATCAACCTCTATCACCACTTCTTTTCTCCACCTCTCACTCTGCAGTCACTTCTCTCCACCACTTTTCACTTCCACATCAATTCCCTTTCCCACTTGTCACCCTCCATTCAACTCCCTCCAACCTTTCATTTCCCAGTCACCTCTCTCTTCCACCTGTCACCCTAAAGTCACCTCTCTTCCACCTTTCCCCCTCCAATCAACTCTCTCCCACCTGTCAGCCTCCAGTCAATTCTCTTTCTCTCTCCCACCTGTCACCCTCCAGTCAACTCTCTCCCATCTGGGCAGTTTTTTTTAGTTATGTTAATTAATTTCCTTGATTTACATATACATTATTTTATTTAGGATATTATTTCATAAATTTCTCATGATAATCAAATCCAATTTGGCCTGTGGAAACCATACCCCAGTGTCTGATCTGCCTTAATTAGGAAGAATTATATTTTTAAATGGTATTATTCTTGCTTTTCATGGGCTATTATTTCTGTAATAGATTAAATCTGGTTTTACAGATTTGTTTAATATCGCTATGTCTTAGTAGTTGCAGGGGGAATAAATGTCTCGCACCCCTGCCGCTGAGGTGTACAGGGGAGGTGTACAGGGTTACTGTGTCAGTGGTAGGGTATGGAAGTAGGTTGGAAGGGAGATGTGAAAATGAGTCTCCGGAATCTGAAAATGCGCCGGAGGAATATGACGGTGTTGGTGAGTGAAGTGTTTGTTATGAGCTGAAGGAAGGTGAGAACTAGAGGAGTAAAGGAGAGAGTTGGAGGAGTGGAAGAGGTGGAGAAGCATGGATGAATATTCAAGAGTGAATTCGAAGATCAGAGTGAAATGTAAGTATCGCGGCACTGCTAGCCATGTCGCTTTGTAACTCCAGTGCCTAGCAGTGCACCCACCACAGTGCCGGCACCACTGCCTAGCCGTGTACTCACCAGTGCCGGCACCACCTCCAGCAGTGCACTCACCACAGTGTAAGCGCCATTGCCTAGCAGTGCACCCACCACAGTGCCAGGAGCACTGCCTAGCAGTGCACCCACCACAGTGCCAGGAGCACTGCCTAGCAGTGCACTCACCACAATGATGGCACCACTGCCTAGCAGTGCACCCACCACAGCGCCAGCACCACTGCCTAGCAGTTCACCCACCACAGTGCCAGCACCACTACCTAGCAGTGCACTCACCACAGTGATGGCACCACTGCCTATCAGTGCTCCCACCACAGCGCCAGCACCACTGCCTAGCAGTGCACCCACCATAGTGCCACCACTGCTTAGCAGTGCACCCACCATAGTGCCACCACTACCTAGCAGTGCACCCACCATAGTGCCACCACTACCTAGCAGTGCACCCACCATAGTGCCACCACTGCCTAGCATTGCACCCACCATAGTGCCACCACTGCCTAGCATTGCACCCACCATGGTGCTGGCACCACTGTGCGGGTTGTCTTATAACAAAGACTGGTGTCAGGTGATTCCCTGATGAATAAACAAGCAACACTCATCCCTTGTTGCTTCACTCTATAAATTATGAGTATCCTTCCTCCCCCCTCCCTACTTCTCACAGTGTAATAGCTGATTATAAAAGCTGCCACCAGAGCTCCATCACTCACACACACTATCAACCTTTGTTTTGCGACGTTATATATGAGGTGCAAGTTTAAAGTTAATCCTAAAAGCCAATCCGACGATATTTATTGTTTAACGTGTTGTTAAAGACGCTATTCTCTTTTATTTTTCCGTCAGATGAGGAAGCATGCGCACCAACCCGGGCGGCAGCCAAGCATAAAAGTATCTGTTTATAAGGGGATGGGAGGGAGAGGTGCTGTCAATCTCATCTGTCACACTCCTGTCACTCCTTTCCTTCACCTGTCACTCCTCCGTTGCCTTTCCACCTCACCAACCTCCACCTTCTTCCTTTCGTGTTGTAGTTTAGTGGTCAGAGCATAATCAAATCATCCCAGGTATATAGGTTCCCAGGTGGTGGTATACTTGGAGAGGGTTCCGGGGGTCAACGCCCCCGCGGCCAGGTCTGTGACCAGGCTGTTACTGTTGGCCGCACGCAAACCGACATACGACCCACAGCCTGGCTGGTCAGGTACTGACTTTAGGTGTTTGTCGGTAGTCAACTATTGTAGGCCATATCTAGAAGGAAAACTGAAAGCAATTAAATATGCAGTTCCAGACCTTTTCAAAACTGTTAATGGAAAACGAGTCATGTAAAGATTTAATTACTGTAAGAAAGAGAATATGCACAGAGAAAACCCTCTAAATAGAGCTCACCCAAATCCATTTATATTTTTATTTCAATCATAGAGCGCTATATGACCTCTATATGACCATCGAGGCAGCTCCATTGATAGAAGCTCTATTCGGAACTAACCATTGTCTGTAAACAATAGTGCTCTCTGAACTTACCTCATATTTCGGAAAATCTTGGAATTCAACACAAAATATTTAAGTTTCAGTTTTACTTTCTCCCACCGGCCATCTACCGAGGAAGAGTCACTGTCATTCACACCATCACTGTCTTGTTGACATCACAGTTCAGATGGCACTCGGAACTGCAACCTCCCCCGCCCCTCCTGCAGAGCCCAGACATTACATCCCACCTCTAGGATTTAAGTAGTGGGTAAAAAAATAATCCGAAAAGTACAGTATTTCTAATGATGGAACTTTAAAAAGAAAATACTTCCCTTTCACATCGTGTGTAATGTTGCAAGTTGCAACTATGGCAACAGAGACGCTTGTTGCATGAGCGGGAAATAATGTATATTTATTAATGAAACATTTAAGGAATTTAACCTAAAAAAAAGGGAGCAATGGAGTTACAGAAAAAAATACGTTTTTATGTTTAGAGAATGTTAAGCCTCGAGAGAGGAAGGAGCAAGAGGAGGAGGAGGAGGAGAAGGAGGAGAAGGAGGAGGAGAAGGAGGAGGAGGAGGAGAGGGAGAAGGAGAAGGAGAAGGAGAAGGAGAAGGACGAGAAGGAGTGGAAAGAGTAAGGTTAGTAGCACATCAATCAGGAGACAAATGCCACAAAATACAGAAAAATCTGCAAACAGGCAAAAAAATGAGGGAAATAGGAGAAAGTAACAGAAGAAAGACACAGCAGGTATAAGACTGACAAGAGGAACTGTAAACTATCAAAAAAAAAGGAGAAAATCACAGCAAGCGGAATACACATTAAAAAAGGTAAAGGTAGAGAAAATAGGCGAAAGACAGAATGACAGAGCAAACTGAGCTCCAGCAAACAGAGAAAATATGCAGCAAACAGGAAACGAAGAAAACAGACGGATAAAACAACAAACGTTAAAGAAAAGGCATTAAACAAGAGAAAACACAACAGAATGGAAGGAATAGTTTGAGGATTGACTCCTGGGTGGGAGTTGCGAGGTGGGAGGAGAGGGTCAATTTTATGATCTTGTCTGATCTTGACGTTCAAAGATGGTCTTGACGTTCACTTGTGATCTTGACGTTCACTTGTAATCTTGACGTTCACTTGTAGTCTTGACGTTCACTTGTGGTCTTGACGTTCACTTGTGGTCTTGACGTTTACTTGTGGTCTTGACGTTCACTGGTGGTTTTGACGTCCACTGGTGAACTTGACGCTCACTGGTCTTGACGTCCACTAGTGGTCTTGACGTTCAATGGTCTTGACGTTCACTGGTCTTGACGTTCATTGATCTTGACGTTCACTGGTCTTGACGTTCACTGGTCTTGACGTTCACTAATGGTCTTGACGTTCACTGGTCTTGACGTTCACTTATGGTCTTGACGTTCACTGGTCTTGACGTTCACTAATGGTCTTGACGTTCACTGGTCTTGACGCTCACTGGTCTTGACGTTCACTGGTCTTGACGTTCACTGGTCTTGACGTTCACTGGTCTTGACGTTCACTGGTCTTGACGCTCACTGGCCTTGACGTTCACTGGTCTTGACGTTCACTTGTCTTGACGTTCACTGGTCTTGATGTTCACTGGTCTTGACGCTCACTGGTCTTGACGCTCACTGGTCTTGACGTTCACTGGTCTTGACGTTCACTGGTCTTGACGTTCACTAATGGTCTTGACGTTCACTGGTCTTGACGTTCACTAATGGTCTTGACGTTCACTGGTCTTGATGCTCACTGGTCTTGACGTTCACTGGTCTTGACGTTCACTGGTCTTGACGTTCACTAATGGTCTTGACGTTCACAGGTGGTCATGACGTTCACTGGTGGTCTTGACGTTCACTGGTCTTGATGTTCACTGGTCTTGACGCTCACTGGTCTTGACGTTCACTGGTCTTGACGTTCACTGGTCTTGACGTTCACTGGTCTTGACGTTCACTGGTCTTGACGCTCACTGGTCTTGACGCTCATTGGTCTTGACGTTCACTGGTGGTCTTGACGTTCACTGGTCTTGACGTTCACTGGTCTTGACGCTCATTGGTCTTGACGTTCACTGGTGGTCTTGACGTTCACTGGTCTTGACGTTCACTGGTCTTGACGTTCACTGGTCTTGACGCTCATTGGTCTTGACGTTCACTGGTGGTCTTGACGTTCACTGGTCTTGACGTTCACTGGTCTTGACGTTCACTAATGGTCATGACGTTCACAGGTGGTCTTGACGCTCACTGGTCTTGACGTTCACTGGTCTTGACGCTCACTGGTCTTGACGTTCACTGGTCTTGACGTTCACTGGCAGTGGTTCATTTTCATAGTTGGTCTTGAAACTAAACGGTTGGTCTAGTACGCAGCTTAGACAGGAAAGGATAATTATAGTACTTTCTCCCTGGAACTATTGGCACACATGTGACGGTGTAACACCACATAACTCATAATAACACCACATAGCACGTAACAACACTACATAATAAGCACTGCTTAACACACAGTAACAACACACAGCACCACATAATATAATACCACATAACACACAAAAGTGCAATATAACACTCAATAACACCACATAAGACACGATAGCTCTACATCCCACAATAACACCACATAACACGATAACACAACATAACATACGATAGCACCATATAACACACGATAGCACCATATAACACAGTAACATTACATAACATTTCGTAAATTAGACAATGTGAAGGAAAATACTTGAGCAGCAGTCAGCAACAGTTTAAAGGGCAGTTTAAATATACACGTTAAATATCTCGGTTTAAATGACGAGGGTTAAATACTGTAGCTTTAACGACAGTGTTAAATAGTTAAGTTCAAATAACGGGGGTTAATGAATAAAGTTAAAAGAGCGTAATTTGACTTGGTTTAAATAACGGGGTTTAATATCGTTTACCTGGAGTTTACCTGGAGAGAGTTCCAGGGGTCAACGCCCCTGCGGCCCGGTCTGTGACCAGGCCTCATGTTGGATCAGAGCCTGATTAACCACGCTGTTACTGCTGGCCGCACGCAGTCCAACGTACGAACCACAGCCGTAGTGTAAAAGGAGATAAATATTCGACATTTTAATGCTGAGGTTATACGTAATACTTTAAACCTTTCCCCGAGGTGCTAATGTTTTTAAAGTAAAAAATCAGAGAAATTATCTTCTAAAGTTCTCCTATGCGTGCGTAACACTTCAATTTTTTAGATCACTTAATTTTGACAATTCTAAATATTTTGATAGCTAATTTAAAAAATCGATTGATGACTTCCTCGATTGTGACACATCAGCAGAAGTATGTACTGAATTTTATATGTAATTATTGTTTGTTTCGTCTATTCAAATATAACATCAGTGAAATTTGCCCACCGGCAACCTGAGGACATCAGGCAAGAGCAACACTGCCTGAGTGCAAGGTCAACCTTGGCAGGTGTCAAGGTCAACCTTGGCAGGTGTCAAGGTCAACCTTGGCAGGTGTCAAGGTGAGGTGGTGTTACCGGGTCTTCCGTGCCCACCCATGCTGTTGTTTACACAGCTGTCAACCGAATTATTTTCTAAATCATTCACAATGACCGTTTCTATAAAATTATGTTTGAACATAATCATTATTGTTTACAGTATTTTTGAAGTGAGAATTTGGGGAGAAGGGATTCTCTACTATTATTTTGAATAGCCACCAATAAAAATATTTTAAGTATTGTGACGATGTGTCAACTGGTATGTTTTACAATCTCCTTTAATGTAGTTAATACGAACGAAAAAATAAAGATTTATCACTTATATTTATATTTTTCCAAAAATTTGCAAGAAATTTTCACCGTTATGACGTTGTCAACATGCATAAAAAAATAATCATAAGGCAGATGAATTTCGATAAACAGATCTTTGAACTGTGACTGAGCCTTAAATGGGGGATTTCAAATATTGGTATTAAATGTCATAGTGTTAAATATTTTTTTGTGTTAAATGGCTGAGATTTAACAGCAGTTTAAAGCGTAAACACATCATTGGGAAGATCAGGATATTACAAGATCCTAGGAAAGTGCTAAACCCCTATGAGTCATACAGTCTTGGGAATAGGAGACAATCAACTTTGATCCAAGGAAGAAGACGATAGCTCTCATTTCTTGGATCAAAAGCCCTTCACCATCATTAAGACATCCTCGTGAAATGATGGATTATTATTATTATTATTATTATTATTATTATTATTATTATATTCATGGGAAAGCTCTAAACCTGCTGGGGTTAAACAGCGGTGATGCCCTGAGTTTTACGCATTTTCCCTAATAAAGAAATATAGTTTTTATGTGAACTCTTACACAAATTCGCTTACAACAGATCATTGATGCAGGTTGAGGGTCGCGCACCGACCGAAATCCATTTAGCAAGGTTTAAGACCTATCGACTACACGAGGCTGCATATCTTCTATACACCATTAACATATACGCTGAAAGATACAGACCTCTCGGTGTATATGCACTGAGAGATACACACCTATCAGTGTATATAAGTTGTGATACACATATAGATATATATAAACCGAGAGACACATACCTCTCGGTTTATATACATCCACTTGATATACATAACTTTGCAAACTTTTGTTAAGTCATCGCTCTACAGAGAGTGAAAAGTTGACACAGAGGCATCTGTACCTTCCATTACCCAGTGACAGTACTGCGACTCAATAACGATGTTTCTATCTTACTAATGATGGCATTCCCTTTCAATATTTTATACTGGAAATGCTGGTGAACACTGAAGGTTTTGACACTAACTACTCCTCTTCACGATAACAACATGGACGCTAACAACTTTGGCACTAACATCAACTACGGTGACACTGAAAACGAGGCCGATCAAAGAAAACGTCACTGACAACGCATATCATTCCCAGCAACGAACTGACATAAGGTTTTCCTGCCACTAATGCCCTTGTCGTCTTCACAGCAAGCTGACACTGTGGTTGATCTGGCACTTGCTCTCCTGAGTGCCACTTACATGCAAAAACATATAGACACAAACTGTTTGTACTAACAACTCTAGCAAAGTCAACAGTTTTAAACTCACCTGACAGCTAGTTTGATATATGCTACTGACACCTGTCACACTAATGAGAGTATTACTCGGCAGGTAAATTAATAATAATAAGAAGAAGAATTATCATTATTATTATTAGTAGTAGTAGTAGTAGTAATCGTATTAGTAGTAGTAGTAGTAATCGTATTAGTAGTAGTAGTAGTAATCGTATTAGTAGTAGTAGTAGTAATCGTATTAGTAGTAACAGTATTAGTAGCATTGGAATTAATAACATATTTTTAAATAAGACTGTTACCTATTAAGTGAGGACAAGCAAAAAAATAAAAAGTTAACAATTATACAGAAAAGAGGGTAATTAGCCTCTTGTTCTCTTGGAAAAGGAAAATGTGGAAAATTTTGATAATTTTTCTGATTTAATTGTAATAAGTGATAGGGATAATAATGTGTATATAATAATGAAGAAGTGTAATGTTAATGCGACTAAAAAGGTGATAAGTAACAGGGAACCAACATGTTCCTTATAATTTCTTTGTACAGTGTAATGCAAAGTGGAATTATTGTAATATTGAAGGAAATAATATTCTATTACACCCAGAAATATCACTAAAATTAAATAAATATAAGTGTATAAGATAGGAGAGTGGAAACGAAGCGGGGAGGAACGAAGATATAACGAACAGGCTTGTTCGCAAAGACTCTTCTTATTTGTAGTGTTCGATAGCAATAATCTAGGGTAATTCAACGCTACAATAAAATGGGAAGAGAACCGACATTTGTAAATGTCCAGCTAGAGACGGAAATGAAGGAATCTAGTTATTGGACGACAGAAAATGTGACACGGAAGATGTGAATGAGACGACATATTGTGTACGACCTTGTGTGCTCTTCAATAATAAGGTCCCAGTGTGTGTTACAAACTACACAACAGGTAAGTAAGGTTACTTGATAAGGAGGGAGATTGCGGCCCCAGTGTTCCTTAAGTCCCACCAAGTCTCAAGGATACAACAAAAATAAGTTGTAATTTTATATTAATTGTATTCCAGGGTTTTTCTCTAGTGTGAGTGGAAGGTTAATTCTAGGGCGTGTTCTAGTTTAAGTCCCACTCAGAAACATTACTATTGTGACACAAACGTTTAAGAGAGTAGAGATGAGTGTTTACTGAATGTAAGTAGAAGATTGTTAGATTTACCTGTCATGTCAAGTGTTCAAGAAACAAAGAAACAAAACAACAATCCTGGTAAATAAACCGTTTACTAATCTTTCGCTTCACACTCAACATGGAAAGTCTGTTCTTTCTTGTGTTCTTGCTGTCTTTCACCATAGAATTTATCATTTATGTTGCTATTATTATAATTAATATTATTATTATTTTTATTATTATTATTATTATTATTATTATTATTATTATTTTATTATTATTATTATTATTATTGTTGTTGTTGTTGTTGTTGGGTTATTGATTATTGTTGTTGTTGTTGGGTTGTTGGTTGTTGTTGTTGGTTGCTGCTGTTGTACAACTACACGAAAAAACAATATATTATCTCTTGCCAAAACATGTTATTTTTTTCCCCATTTAAAGGAATGATCTTGGTCAACTTGAACACGGGATCTGTGTATGGTTGGAAGACAACATACGATAATTTTATCCTTTAAGAATACAAGACCAAGTAAGACTAGTGGCACTTGCCTGTGTGACGTAATGGTATGTTAAAACTTCTTATATTTTTGATGCGGGAAACTTTGGCACTAAAACTTTCTATTAGAAGCCTTAAAGGCTGTCTTATGGTAAGAAAATGTCACAGATGTTTTACGGCTGGTTAAATTATGGAAGTAGTATGAATACACAAATTTATTCCTCTAAGCTCCATGAAAAAATGTATATAAATAAAAGATAACTAAATAGATCTGAAACGAAGAGAGTTAAAGATGAATAGAAAATTTTTTAATCTTACCTACTAATGGGAGGGCTGATGGAGGGTGAGTTGTTTATCAGTTTGCACCTCAATACTAGTGTTATGTTAGTGGTATATAATAATGACAAGTTGAAGAATTAGACGTGTGCAGCATATTGGTATATATGTTATGTAAACGTTTTGACATCCAGTGGCATTATCAGTTCAAAGACGTAAATGGAAGACTGTGGAAGAGGAGATAATCTGTCCTTCAGCCTCGCTTAACACCTACTCCTTGGATGAGGGACTGATTACCTCATCTACTGTCTTCTGTATATAAATCTGCAAAGACTGGGGGACTGATTACCTCCTCTTCAACAGACTTCCGTTTCAGTCTCTTTATTGTATTGACACAGCCATTGGATGGCAAAACGTCTACATAATGAAGATACCCAGATGTTGCATGTGTGTCTGAGCAGCATCAGTATTAGTGTTGTGGGGAACAGATTGGGCACATGATATCAAGGCAAACTTTTCAGGTTTTGCAGAAAAAAAAACATTGGGGTTAAATCGAATAGGTTTTGCTGGTAGTATTTGTTTCAAAGACAAACATCGAGCGTTTCGTTTACCATTTTGTTTAAAGGTCTTGGATTTCCTTTGCTTCATCACAGAAAATTAGCGTAATGTACTTAACAACTACCGAACATTGAGAGTATTTAGAGTGTAAAATCTCTTAGCATGAGTAAATGATCTTCGCAGACCAACTACCAGACTCTAGTTCACACAGTTCAAGCTGAATATCTGATAATTGTCTCCTCTGTAGTTTTCATGTGATTGTTAAACAAGAAGAAACAGCGCTTCAGTTTGTCAAAATCTTCAAATATATTTTCGAATTCAACAACTATAAGCAATTTTTTTTATCTGCAAAGCTTGAAAAATCGGCCTTGATATTATATGCCATCTGTTGGCAACAAGAAGCAAGGTATGCAATATAATTCTTCTTTAAACACAAACAGATTAATTGTAGATTCTCGCTGACTACTACTTGGCAGAGTTGTGTTGCTGCCTTGCAACATCTAGGGCAGCCCATTCAAGTGAGTTGTCCTGTCTGCCAGGTATGCTAGTCAGCGAACGAAATCTTTATCTGACAGTAAACTTCGATACAACTGTGTGTTGATAAGTTGCTTATTCTGAAGATCCATAATGCAAACATGTCATTTTATGTAAACTTTCAAATGATAGCATAGCTATTAATTGCCTCTACATGCATTTTTTTTTCCACAGAGATCTCATTCCACCCCTCAAATAGTAACTAAGAATAGCTCTTATCCACGTGTCGTTAGTGAATCCGGAATAAACTTAATAAAAAGAGTAGTTTTTCAAATGTTCGGAAGGCTTGAGGGTGCAACATGACAACAATGCTCCTCAGCTCTACCATGGTTCCATACTTACCTGTAGTCGCTTCCGGAGGTCACCGCCCTCACGGCACGCTCCCAGACTAGGCCTCCTGGTTGCTGAAGATTGACACATTTATACAACATATGGGAATCTTTATTAAGGAAACGTTTCGCCACACAGTGGCTTCATCAGTCCAATACAAAGTAGAAAGGGGGGGGGTAAGGAGAGAGGAGTTTGAGGTAATCAGTCCCTCAGCCTGGAATCGATATGTTCAGTCCATCAATCTTGTAGAAGAATGATGGACTGAACACATCGATTCCAGGCTGAGGGACTGATTACCTCAAACTCCTCCCCTCTTTAACCCCTTTCTACTTTCTATTGGACATACGTGTCTCAATCTTCAACTTGTTGGTTTTCAAAACCATTTATCAGTTCACTCCAAGTTGCTGGTACTGGGTTCTCGCCACCTGCACACCGACGTATGTTCCACAACCTGGCTTAAGGTACTGGGTTCTCGCCACCTGCACACCGACGTATGTTCCACAACCTGGCTTAAGGTACTGGGTTCTCGCCACCTGCACACCGACGTATGTTCCACAACCTGGCTTAAGGTACTGGGTGCTCGCCGCCTGCACACCGACGTATGTTCCACAACCTGGCTTCAGGTACTGGGTGCTCGCCGCCTGCACACCGACGTATGTTCCACAACCTGGCTTAAGGTACTGGGTGCTCGCCGCCTGCACACCGACGTATGTTCCACAACCTGGCTTAAGGTACTGGGTGCTCGCCGCCTGCACACCGACGTATGTTCCACAACCTGGCTTCAGGTACTGGGTGCTCGCCGCCTGCACACCGACGTATGTTCCACAACTTGGCTTCAGGAAGTGTGATGAAAACTCCCAACATGACAAAAACTTTCGAATTTTAGTACAGCCATCAAATGCCACTCGATGAAAAAAAAGAGGATTTAATACAATATATATAGAGGGAGAAAATGAGGGAGAGGACGCAGGGTGTGAGGTAACAACAGCAGGATCCAGGAGGGAAAGAGGGAAGGCAGGTGTCCCTCCTCCGTATCCCCCTCTTACGTCTCAACATTACCCTACCGCACAGCCCTCCCTCTCCATCCCTCCCAGCCCCTTCCTCCCGGCATCTCCCTGGGCCTACCTGTTGCTGTGACGGCTGACGGAGGGACAAAGGGGCGGGGGTGACGTGGCCCGGCCCCTGCCCATTGTGTGCACGTTACCCGCGCCACACTCACACGCACGCTGACACCCTCTCCCCGCGCCCGTCCCCGCTCCTCCCCGCTCCTGTCCCCGTTCCTCACCCATCGTTTACCCTCCCCGACCTTCCCTACCCGGCAATTCCCCACCATGCACCCGAACCCTCCCATCACATTGCCTGTCCCCATCCCCATACACCCTACCCCATCCCTACCCATTCCCTACCAACCTGGAGAAAGAAAGACGGGGAAGGGAAAACAGAAGAGCAGAGGCTGCTGGTGAGAGAATAAAGGATGTATTTTGTGATGGTGCACGCAAGACGTGAGTGTATTTTGACCAGTATTATGTATTCCTAGTATATTTTGAAAATGCTTTTGTTATTGTCTTTCGTAGGTAATACATGTTAAAGATTATGCACACACACACACACACACACATATTTTTTTTTAAATTATGTTCACACAGATTTTTTTTTAAATTTATGTTCAGCTTCAAATTATCTACAGTCCTATAGCTGTGTTAGTCTAACATGTTTATTATGCACCCCCGTACCCATCCCGTGGGCGGCAGTCTGATGATCACACAGGTACATAATGGGTCTAGAGACTGAGTCGTAAAGTTTTGATAACTGAACAAGTTACTCTGGTAATGAACTACTTACATGTTTATATCCGGTCATATTCGTAATGAGTTATTTATGCAAACACTAATTTGGTCACACACACACACAGGAGCTGAGTCTCGATCCCTGCAACCACAATTAAGTGAGTACACACACACACACACACACACACACACATACACAGTTTTAAAACGAGGTATGATAAAGCTCATGGAGCAGGGAGAGCAGATACCCAGTAGCGGGCAGCGCAGAGGCGGGGCCAGGAGCTGAGTCTCGACCCCTGCAACCACAATTAGGTGAGTACTCAGGTGCTTACACTCTTGACAGAGGACCTGACTTTACTTAATGGGAAAAGCTGTTATAAAGGAGAATAAGTGCTCAGTGCTTCTATGTGTCACTAGGTCACTAGGTCAAAAGCTCAGTGCCCCAAGGCACTGTCCTGGCACCTCTGCTGTTTCTCATCCTCATAGCAGACATAGATAAAAACACCCAGCACACTTTTGTATCATCATTTGCAGATGACACTAAAATAAGCATGAAAGTCACTACGGTAGAGGACACTGAAAAATTACAGGAGGACATAAGCAGTGTCTTCCAATGGGCAGTGGAGAACAACATGACGTTCAATGGTGATAAGTTTCAGCTGCTTAGGTATGGAAAAAATGAAGAACTCAAAAGGAACACTATATACAAAACGCAAGAGGGTCACCACATAGAACGAAAGGAATACGTAAAGGACTTGGGAATAATTATGTCTGCTGATCTGTCGTTTAAAGACCATAACAAGACAAAGATCACAACAGCCAGGAAGATGACGGGGTGGGTATTGAGAACTTTCAAAACAAATGAAATAATGCCGATGGTGACACTATTCAAATCGCTAGTGCTCCCTCACTTAGAATACTGCTCAGTGCTGACGGCCCCGTTCAGGGCAGGAGAAATAGCAGAGCTGGAACAAATCCAGAGATCGTTTACGGCTCACATTGAGCCATTGAAACATCTAAATTATTGGGAACGCCTTCAAGTCTTGAACATGTACTCATTGGAGCGGAGGAGAGAGAGATACATGATAATATATACATGGAAAGTACTTGAGGGCCTGGTCCCAAATCTGCACACTGCCATAACAACATACTGGAGTGAGAGATATGGGAGAAAGTGTAAAATAAACCCAGTGAGGAGCAGGGGTGCGGTGGGGACAATACGGGAGCACTGTATTAACATCCGGGGTCCCAGACTATTCAACATCTTACCAGAAGATATCCGAAACACGGCTGGAACCAGTGTAGAAGCCTTCAAGAGGAAACTGGACAAATATCTTCACCAGGTGCCAGATCAACCAGGCTGTGATGGATATGTGGGGCAGCGGGCCTCCAGCAGCAACAGCCTGGTTGACCAGGCAAGCACCAGACGAGCCTGGTCCATGGCCGGGCTCAGAGAGTAGATACTCTCGAAACTCTTCAAAAGTATTCAAAGGTATATATATATATATATATATATATATATATATATATATATATATATATATATATATATATATATGTGTGTGTGTGCTGGTGTGTGTTTGTGTATGTGTGTGTGTGTGTGTGTGTGTGTGTGTGTGTGTGTGTGGCCTTGAGCCTTCGGCCTATCTTCCTCATCATAAAAAATATCCATTGTAAACTTAGCAAGACGCAAATGAGTAGAGATATATCTCATGTTTAACGGAGTAGGAAGATAATGGTAAGGTGTTGAAGGCAGGATGTGGATAAAAACATTTTCACTTGAGGGTCTTTCTTAAAGTAAACATTTTACCACGAGTAACTAATTCATTCCCAACAGACATCCAAGAAAAAGTACATAAAAATGCGGAATCTGGTGACATGAGGCGAGAGTGTTAGTAGTAGTAGCAGTAGTAACGTTATTGGTGTAGAGGCTGGGTTTAAGAAAGACCAACCACCATGGGCCAATAGGTATCTAAATTGTGTTTTTAAGTGGGTATCATATGACATGTTCTTAAGTGGGTATCACATGACATGTTCTCAAGTGGGTATCACATGACATGTTCTTAAGTGGGTATCACATGACATGTTCTTAAGTGGGTATCACATGACATGTTCTCAAGTGGGTATCACATGACATGTTCTCAAGTGGGTATCACATGACAGGTGTCTCCAGTATGGGCAGCATCTTCTTTGCCAAGAGTCAGGATATGCTGCAGCTGCGGTACTACTCATGGATGGTGAACGTGATAGCAATTAAGGCGGCTTCCATACACGTTTGTCTTTGTAAATAACCTTCACTAGTGACTGACTTGTCCTCATTCTACTTCACCAGGAGTAGGACAATATCAATGTCGTCACGGTTGCAGCAAAATCTCTGGAGCTTGCTATCCGTGACCATAAGTACATGCAGCCGTGACTACTGTAGCAGACAGACACACAAACGTACAAGAAAAGACAGAGAGACAGACAGACAAAAGCAGCAGGATGACAACAAGACAAGAGACATTTTTTTCAGAAGACTGTCAGGTTAGAGTGAGAGAGTGAGGCAGCCGGAGGAAGCATGACAAGACGGTGATGAAACAAAGGAATTATATTAAGCAGCAGAATAGGGAAGACAAACAATGACGGAAACAGCAGGATGATGGAAACGTCAGGATGATGGAAACGTCAGGATGATGGAAACGTCAGGATGATGGAAACGTCAGGATGATGGAAACATCAGGAAGATGGAAACGTCAGGATGATGGAAACATCAGAATGATGGAAACATCAGGATGATGGAAGCAGTAAATGACACAAAAAACGAGCGAAATAGCAGCGTGAGGGAAACAGCAGTGAAGGAAACATTAGAGTGATTGCAAGAACAGGATGAGGAAGAAGACAGAATGACGACAACAAAAACAGATGAGTGGGAATTCGTGAATAAGAGAGACATAAGGAGAGAGAGAGAGAGAGAGAGAGAGAGAGAGAGAGAGAGAGAGAGAGAGTAGGAAGAAGAGACATAAGAGAGGCCGGCTACAAACCAAGGAACAAGAGAAAGGGGGTTTTGAGTTAAGGGTGAAAGGGGAGAATGATGGGAGGGGCCGACTGACATCAGTCTCTCCACTCAGTCCTTTGATGTTAGTCATGACATGAAGGGTTGCCACTCACGCTGTGCGCGAACGCATGCATGGGCTCATGCGCACGCACCAAATTACACACAGGAACACATACACGCATCGAAGTGAACACAAGTACACATACAGGCAGTAAAGTGCACACAGGGTGCACATGCAGGTACTAAAATACACTCAGGTGCACTGAATACAAAATACGGGCAGACCAACGCGGGGGCGTTGACCCCTGGAACGCCCTCCGGGTAAACTCAAAGTAGAGGGAAAGGAACATGGATGAAAACTTGTGTAATGTTAGGTGACTTATCATTCAGTGCACCATGAAGGGCAATAAGACATATGTGCAACAGTAAGACACATGAACAGCAGTAGGCACATGTGCAACAGTAAGACACATGTGCAACCTAACTGTTGTACGTGTGCCTTATCAACCTGTTGGTATTGTATACGATTATCTTATTCACAGCCACACAAGACAGACGCGGCAAAAATCTCTGTCTGCTAACTGCTACAAAGGTGCTGTTACAAAGGCACCTCCTGACCTTAATGTGATCTTGAGGGCAATGAAATAGGATAAACAAATCCTGAAACCAAACCACGGAACGGGTGAGGGTTGAACCTACGTCGAGGGAGGTGTAAAACCTGTAACTTTTATACTTTTTGAGTTCCTTCTATTAAGATTTATTAGACCAGTGGAGGACAAACAAAAATATACTTAGGTACATTTTAGGTAAATTTTGTCCGAGATGCAATGCATTCTATGGGCCTTGAGAATTATGCCTTGCACTGTAAGGCAACTTATTAAATCATCCAGTAATTATAAGTTAGTCTGAGGGCTGCCGAGAAATGCTCTACATAGCCAGGAGCTTTCTGTTATGTATGCCAGCAACGTCGACTAATTCTATATTAATTATATAAATTATTTATTTGGAAATAAATAACAATAATAATAATAATAATAATAGTATTATTATTATTATTATTATTATTATTATTATTATTATTATTATTACTTATTGTTTTATTATTATTATTATTATTATTATTATTATTATTATTATTATTATTATTACTTTTTGTTTTATTATTATTATTATTATTATTATTATTATTATTATTATTATTATTATTATTATTATTATTATTATGAGAAGTTTCAAAACAAGAGAAATAATGCCAGTTGACACATTTCAAATCATTTGTGTTCTCTCCTTAATGCTCACCAATACTCACAAGGACAAGGATATGCTTGGACCATCAAAGGCGAGACACATGCACTCACAGTGTGGACACAAATGTACGTGCATACATACTTATACACAAATGTACGTGCATACATACTTATACACAAATGCTCTCGTTTATACATAGAGTTACACACACACACACACACACACACACACACACACACACACTATATCTGGAATATGCCACAGTAATAAGGGAATTAACACGCTGCTTTTCTTGCATAATCCCTGGATAATAACACGGCCACACGACGGGTCGACAGCCTCCTTATTGCCTTGTCAAGTCACACAAGCCTTGTCATGACCATCTTCGTGTAACAGCTTAAGATCGCACTTAAGCAAGGTTCTCTCCTAGGTAATATAACTTTGCGAGTATTTTACCTTAAAAAGAACATGAGTTCACATGTCGTAATGTATATTCTTAGAGAAAATTTCTCTCCCTGGAATTAAGTTTGTCGTTCCTGGTTGTAATTTTTCCAAGCTTCTTTATATCCAGGATTCAATATATTAAAAATAATTGAGCTGCATAATATAAATAAGGCCTAACCAACAATTGATGAGAGTTGTAGTATATTGCGTGCAGTAAGGCACAATGTAACATAGGCCATGCCCAAATTTTGTTTCTGGGTGATAGATGGAGACAGGCTCCTCTGATCGGCTTAAAAATTTCGACATTAGTGTATCTTAGAAGTAGGTTGAAAATTTAATTGAATGTGTAGATACCAAATTGCCCCTTTTAATCTTGTATTGTACCTTAATACATTATTATACCTTGATGCTGGTGAGGGAGTGTTGATTTAAGTCACTGGATTTATGTTCTCATTGCTTAATAATAATAATATCTTTATTTCTACAAGTACATGTACAAGGTATACAGTCCTAGCTGACATCAATGACATACTACTATATAAAAAGCCCCTTGTTATGCCGAGCATTTCGGGTAAATTAGGTCAGTTTTGTCCCAGGATGCGACCCACACCCAGGTACCTATTTTATACAGATGGGTGAACAGGGACAGCAGGTGTCTTGTGGAAACACGTCCTAATGTTATCCAGCCATACCGGGGATTCGAACTCCGGACCTCAGTGTGTGAGCTGAGTGCGCTAGCGATCGAGCTACGGGACTCCCTGTAGTAGTTTAAAAACCTCCCGATCCACAAACACTATATGATCCCTTCGGATTTAGCGCTTTCTTCTGATTAAAATATAATAATTCTCAACGGCATCAATCTAAAATTACTGATGAATCACATGAAATGAATGGAAAGTTTGACGAGTTAAGGTCGTATAGGCACAAACTTAGTTGGAGTCTCAGCAGTGCCTGGAGAATGCATCTTCTGTCAACTTTAAACTTTTAGTGCTGATGTGTTTTCTTCAAAGGAAATAATCTCTCGATGTTAGGTTGTGTAAATTATCATGGGCTGCTTCTGTTAATCAAATTGGTTTCTGAGAAATAATTGGGGAATGTTTCTCCTGATCAGAAATAAGTCACAGTGTTTGACTTTATTTGGTTGAATCGGTTATGTTATCTACATTAAGCTTACGTGAGATTTACTGTACTTTCTTTGAAAAGTCTTCCTTAGAGAAGAGTTTGGATTTATTTTCTCCTGTGTAGGTCCCAGTTTCTTTGTTTTTTGAAGAAATCTGAAACCTTGAAATAATGCTTTTCATGCCAAAATTTCTGAGTGTCACATCTGCAACAGTTCCATGTTGATAATTTGATCATGCAACTTCTGAGTGGCTTCAAGCTTAATGTGCTTGTGTATTTCAGGATATTGGCTTTTTTAATCTTTTTAAAAGGTTTGAATTACATTTAGTCTGTGAATGTCCTCATTTACTACTTTTATTGACGAAATTTGAATAATAGTTTCCATGTGATGATTTGTGACACTTATGCACTCTTTCCTTGAGGTTCAGTTTCTGCTAACCAATTAATATTATAATTTTAAATATCCCAGCTTAGGTATGGTCCATTATATCTGTCATTATTTATTTTAGTACTATAGTTCGATGCGAAGGGAACTAGAGAATTTAAGTGGAGACATCCTCCACACCACGGATTCAAGACTAGCAGATTATAAATACAGTATTATTATATTCTTTGGCGATTAGAAATGATAAACCCAGAAGGGTCTAAAAAGGCCTTATGGAATGGGAGGCAATAAGGTTCTATACAAGGAAAGGATCAAGAGCCCTTCACCGGCTTCAGCAGGAGTGCTAGAGGGAGAGAGTGAGAGAGAAAGGGGAAGGGATAACTCTGATGTGTTTCGAGAGATTCTTCTACTCCCGGAGCCAAGCTCTGGGCCAGGCTCGTCTGATGCTTGCCTGGTCTACATTAAAGATACCCAGATGTTGCATATGTGTCTAATTTTCAACTAGAGTGTTGCTGCTGGCGGCCCGCTCGCCCACATATCCATTACAGCCTGGTTGATCTTTCATTTGGTGGAGATACTTGTCTAGTTTCCTCTTGAAGATCTTATTTGTCCCAGCAGTGTTTTTTATATCTTCTGGTAAGATGCTGAATAGTGTTTTCTTTTTGCGCTCCCTGCTTTTCACTGAGTTAATTTTACACTTCCTCCCATATCTCTCACTCCAGTATATAATGGCAATATACAGATCTGGGACTAGACCCTCAAGTAATTTCCATGTATACATTACCATATCTCTTTCCTTTGCTCCAGCGAGTACATATTTAGGACTCTGATGCGCCCACAGTAACTTTAATGCTTTATTGGCTCTATGCAGGCCGTAAATAATCTCTATCTATTCCTACTCTGAGACCTCCCCTGCTCTGAACGGGGCCGTCAACACTTAACAATACTCTGAAGGAGAGAACACTAGCGATTTGAATAGTGTCACCAGAGAACTATTTCCCTGGTTTTGAAATATCTCATTATCCACGCTGTCATTTTCCTGGCTGTCGTGATAATTTGCCTTATTGTGTTCTTCGAAAGAAAGGTCAGCCAACATAATTACTAAGAGATTTTTCACTGGTTCCTTTCGTTTTATTTAATGTTCCTCTTGGGTTTTGTATACAATGTCCTTTTTGAGTTCTTCTTACATCCATATCTTAGCAGTTAGAACACAGCACCATTGAACGTCAGGTTGTTCTTCACTGTTCACTGGAAGACGCTGCTTATATATTCCTGCATTTTTTTTCCGTGTTTTTATTAAGGTGATGCTTCATGCTTATCTTGGTATCACGCGCCAATGATGATAAAAAATAACTGTGACGAGTGTTTCTATGTCTACTATGAGGATAAGAAACAACAGAGGCGCCAGGACGTGCCTTGAGGTCCTGAGCTTTTCATTTCGCTAATGCTGGGTTTTGTTCTCTTTACTGCTCCTCCTTATATTTTATCTGTCAGAAATTTGAAACTCCATTTGCCTACCTACCGCGTTATGCCTGTGACCTGATGCTAGAGTGAATGCGACGGAAACCGAAATATAAGGAATGAAATTCATCGATCAGTCTGAAATTAAGAGGCGGAGCCCAGGAGATGAAACTCAACCTACGCAAAGACAGTAAGATACGTAATATAATCTTTATTTCTACAAGTGCATGTACAAGGTATACAGACCTAGGTGATATCAATGACATACTACTATATAGAAAGCCCCTTGTTATGCTGAGCATTTCGGGCAAATTAGCTCAGTTTTGTCCCAGATGAAACATATAAATACACACAAACACAAACAACTACGGAAAATAGCTTTCACCACTGCAGGAATAAACACTAAAAATTTTAATAAATGTTCATTGGGTAAAACATTTAAAATCTTGGAGCAGAAACTAGAAAATAACCTCAAGACAGCCAAAGATCAATGGCCTCTGTACACCATTGCATATGTTGATTATAAAGATTAAAATGCACATATGTAGAGCCACGTGCAGAGTTAATAACTCGGAGGGCGGTCCTGGGATTTGGCCGGAGGGGAGGGGTGGGAGAGAGGGAGATGGGAGGGAGAGAGGGAGAGGGAGAGGCAGAGAGGGAGAGGGAGAGGGAGAGGCAGAGAGGAGGGGAAAGTGTCAGTTACGGGTGAGTGGGTATCAACCTGACAGACTCATTCCCAGCCTGATCATTTCCCGCGGGTGTTAGCTACCATCCCTCCACCACCACCACCACCACTACCACAACCACCATCATCACCACCACCGCCACTACCACCATCACCATTACCACCATCACCATTACTACCATCACCAACACCACTACCACAACCACCATCATCACCACTACCACAACCACCACCATCACCATCACCATCACCACCACTAGAACTACCATCACCACCACCATTACCCCCATCATCGTCACCACCACTACCACCATCATCATCACCACTACCACCGTGTTGCGCCCCCCTATATATAACATAAGAACGTAATGAAAATATCTTGCTTTACATTATTATTTGACTTAACATATTAGCTAATGTATATAGGTAAGATGTATATGGCACACCTCTCAGTGTGCTCGCTGTTGGAGAGTTTTGACTGGCTGCCAGCACTTGCAAACTACCTGCCCGATTGTTAGTCAGTTTCTTGTCAGGTGGAACCTGGTACAAGTCATGTGACACCTCAGATGTCGGAGCTGCAGTCATTGTTTCTCTCTCTCGATGCTTCTCTAAGGAGAAACGTCTCATTCCTCTACTCTGTTATGTCTTGTGACTTAGACTTTGTTTTTGGTAGACTGTATCTTCGTTGATGAGCCGAGACATGATCTCGTAACTCTGTGCAACTCTGTTCTAAGAACATTATTTAGACTTAGTGATATTTGTGGTTTTTCAGAGGTTTTGTGTCGTGGAGACACACTTATGTTTCTCTGGACCCAAGTTAAACCTGTTCTGGCAACTACGTACTGCCGTAGTCAGGGATTTGGTAATGCCGAACTCCGATTCAGTATTAAGGGAGTGTTATGCTCTTTGTGTAGGATGTGTTGAAGGTCGTGACTGTTAGGGTCGTGTCTCCTTGTTCCTTGTCTGACACTGTGCTGTTTACTGCTGCTTCGTATGCAGCGCCGAATGACCCTAGTGGGTTAAGCGCTTCCTTATTATTATAATAATACTGCATCGTACATTATTGCTATTTGGCGGATTGTTCGTCATATTGTTCAAGCAAACTGTTTGATTACCTTGTTGGTTAAGAAGTTAGGTTATTCAGGGACTTGTTTCTCACTGTATAAGTCTAAGTCGCGTTGAATCTTACTGAGACATAACGAACATTACTGAGCACATACACACAGTTATCAAATGTGTCCTTACCACTATTCTATTATATGTACAAGATAACTATGATATAAATGTATACCAAGTTATACTCCAAGTATAACTTGGTATACATTTATATAATAGTTATCTTGTAATGTAGGAGTTTATCTCCTTAATTATATCAAATATATTATCTTTAATTGCTACCACATAGACAACTTTATTATTAAAGATCTTATATTTTATTTAGTTTGTTTATATTTATCCAGTTGCAATCCCAAAGTTCTGTTGAAATGTATGTTAATTTTAAAGATAACTGGACTAGAAAATTCTTTGAGAACTGTTACAAAACCAGAAACATGATAGATGCTGGATGCTGGATGCTGGATGCTAGATGCTGGATGCTGGATGCTAGATGCTGGATGCTGGATGCTGGATGCTAGATGCTAGATGCTGGATGCTTGATGCTGGATGCTAGATGCTGGATGCTGGATGCTAGATGCTGGATGCTAGATGCTAGATGCTAGATGCTAGATGCTAGATGCTAGATGCTGGATGCTACAGGGGGATCAGTAAGTTGACCTAGTATTCTCTGGAGATGTCTATACTTTATGGACGTCGCATTATGTAACACACCGCCGCTATCACTACCATCACCATCACACCATCACCACCACCACGACCACTATAACCGCCACCATAACCACTACCACGACCACCATAACCGCCACCATAACCACTACCACGACGACCACCACCATAACCACAACCGCCATAACCACCACCACAATACCACAACTCCCAACCATCCCACCTTCACCGCTACCACCACCTTCATCACCCACTACCATCACCATCAACACTTACCAAGATCAACATCAACACCACCACCACTATCAACATCATCAGCACCACCCCCACCATCAACACCATCATCACCACCACCACCAACAACAACCAGAACGTCAACAACAGCAAAAGCTAACAATCACCGATCACCATTACTACCTGTCATTTCCCTGAGTCCTTGAAGCAACTGTCAAAAAGATTGTGTTATTGTTAGAGGATCTTGAAGGGGACATTGAGGGAATCTTGAAGATGACCTTGAAGGGGATCTTGAAGGGAACCTTGAATGGGACCTTGAAGGGAACCTTGAGGGGATCTTGAAGGGGACCACGAGGGGACCTTGAAGGGGACGTAAAGGGGATATTGAAGGGGATCTTGGGGGGATCCTGAAAGGGACCTTGAGAGGATCTTGAAGGTAACCTTGAAGGGGACGTAGAGGGGATCTTGAAGGGGACCTTGAAGGGGACCTTGAGGGGATCCTAAAGGGGATTCTGAAGGGGACCTTGAGGGATCCTGAAGGGGATCTTGAAAGGGACCTTGAGGGATCCTGGAGGGGATCTTGGAAGGGACCTTGAGGGGATCCTGAAGGGGACCATGAGGGTATCTTGAAGAGGACATTGAAGGGGATCTTGAAGGGGACCTTGAAGGGATCTTGAAGGGGACTTTGAGAGGATCTTGAAGAGGGCCTTGAGGGGATCTTGAAGGGGGCCTTGAGGGGATCATGAAGGGGGCCTTGAGGGGAGCTTGAAGGGGGCCTTGAGAGGATCTTGAAGGGGGCCTTGAGAGGGTCTTGAAGGGGGCCTTGAGAGGACCTTGAAGGGGGCCTTGAGGGGATCTTGAAGGGGATCTTGAGAAGGGCCTTGAGGGGATCTTGAAGGGGAGCTTGAAGGGGGTCTTGAAGAGGGCCTTGAGGGGATCTTGAAGGGGCCCTTGAGGGGATCTTGAAGGGGGCCTTGAGGGGATATTGAAGGGGCCTTGAGATCTTGAGGGGATCTTGAAAAGGGCTTTGAGGGGATCTTGAAGGGGGCCTTGAGGGGATTTTGAAGGGGATCATAAAGGGGGCCTTGAGGGGATCTTGAAGAGGATCCTGAAGGGGAGCTTGAAGGTGATCTCTAAGTCCTTGCCTGAATTCTTTTGATTTTGTGTTTTTTTTCTTCATTCAAACTTCCTCCACATATTCGTTTATTGCTTGAGAATGCCTCATCCGATCGTCTTCAAATTTTCAACTCTGGTTTCCAGTACCGGGAGTAAGGTTCATGCGACTACTGGCACGTGCAGGTACCCTGTGATTAAAGTTATATACCCATTCCTCAAATTACGTTTACATTTCTGCACCTCTAGAAAACGGGTCCATTCAAGAGACTCATTTAAAGGGAGACATCTGTAATTTATCCAAAGGGAGACAACCATAGTTTATTTATCCCACAAGCTTCTGAGGCAGACGCTGGATATGATATAAATGACTTGACATACCAAATATAGATAGATCTGGTAACTGTTTTAGGAATGTTCGCACCTCTAGAAGACGGGTTACGATAATGTCAGAAATTTTGGAGATGTCGACAAAGTCTTGAGTCTTGTTTACGAAAAATTTGTTCAGATGTCAATCTTTAATCTGATTAATTTTTCACTGAACACAGTCATATTGAGACTTCAGTGCAAAGGTTTGCAACAAGACTAGTCCCGGAGCTGAGGGGTATGTCCTACGAGGAGAGGTTAAAGGAAATCAACCTGACGACAGTGGAGGACAGGAGAAATAGGGAGGACATGATAACGACATAAAATACTGACAGAATGTTTTAGAGATGTGACACAAGAAGAAGGGATCACAGCTGGAAGTTAAAAACTCAGATGAGTCACGGGGATGTTAGGAAGTATTTCTTCAGTCATAGAGTTGTCAGGAAGTGGAACAGTCTGGAGAGAGCTGTAGTAGAGGCAGGATCCATACACAGGTTTAAAAGGCATGATAAAGCTCTTGGAGCAGGGAGAGAGTGGATCTAATATCGACCAGCTAAAAGGTGGGGACAGCAGCTGTGACACGACCCCTGCAACTACAGATAGGTGAGTACGTACACACACACACACACGCGCGCGCGCGCACACACACACACACACACACACACACACACACAGCCTCCATCGTGTGGTTCAGCTCAATCAATCTGTCAGCCAATCCTACCAAAGCTGCCATTTTCTGCAGATTAACAACCCTCACTGCTGTCGACAGTTCTGATACCACTCGCTTCCCTCCTCTCCCTCTGTTTTCCCTCCCCCTCTTTTCTCACTCTCCCTTCCCTCTCTTCTCATTTCCTCTCTTTTCACTCCCTCTCCTATCACTTTTCTCACTCTATCTTATTTCCATATTCCATTCCTTCTCTCCTCCCTCTTCATGTATCTTTACCTCTTCCCACTTTCTTTACCTCTCACTTCTCCCTTCTCTACCCTAGGTCTTTACCCTCACTACCTTACTGACGCCCACTATCTTAACCACTAATTCTGTAACCACCTTTCAACCACTTTCCATCGTAAGCACCACAAAACTATAGTTCTTAACAAATAAAAAGGCTCAATACCGTGACTGGAACAAATCACAAATGGGGTTCAAGTCGGACCGAAACGTCGTCATAAGTTTCTTTCTATGTGCGGGTTATGTCTGTGGAGTTTTGAGACTCTCTGACCGCGGGTTCGAACCCCACCCGTGGTATGGTTTGTTTGCAATCGTGTCATTACGATTTCGTGAGTCTGTGTAGTTGTTAGCCGGGCAGTGGCTGCCCAGTATCTCACATAGTTGTATCAGACAGCTGATCGGCCTCCTACCTACAGCTGCAGGCTGATTATAATCAGCCTGCAGCTTATGGTAGTTTTATAGATGAGCCTAAAAATAATTATTTTTAGGCTCATCTATAAAACTAATTCTCACAGCTTGGCGATACTTAAACTCTTCATTACGAAACAGCCATTGATGGAGTTGAGATCATCATTGACTTCTTAACTATTTGTGTTGTTGATGATTAAGACACATGTGCAACTGCTGGGTATCTTTACTGCTAAAACATTTCAGTCAAATACATAGGTAGCAGGTGTAGTAGTGACATGAAGATGATGTAATCAATCTATCAAGTTGTCGGTGCTGTTAAGGCGTCATGTAGGATGAGCGGTGCTGCTGAGTCGTCGCTTCTGGAGGTTAAACATAAGGTGTTAACGCCATAACAATCAAATTATATATTACTAAGCGATTTTAATTAAAGTTCGGCCAGCTCTCTCTAGCTTCTATCACTCCCTTCCTCGACCCTGTGTCAGCTCTAATAAGAATGTCGTTCAGCATCCCCAGAAGGCAGGTTCTGTCAGCTTCAATAGGCAGGTCATCTGTTAGCTCCAATAGGCAGATCCTCTGCCGGCTCCAATAGGCTCCCGCCTCAGTAGGCAGGTGCTCCTTGACTCTGCATTCCCCTGTCAAGGATTATGGGGTGCATGACAGGGCTCACTCTAGGGCGTGGTGGGTGTCAGTCTGGCAAACACTCCACTCTCCTTCACTACACACGACCACCCTGCCATTACTCGTACAACTACCTTTGTCACTACCGTAGACAATACATCTCTTACCGCTCCTCCCACCACCTCTGTTCCCAACGAGACCCCTGCCGCGACCCTTGCTACTTCTCTTGTCACTCTGCCTGTCACCTCTGCCGCTACTCCTGTCGCTCTCCCTGCGACTACCCCTTTATTTCCCACTGCCACTACCTCTTTCTCTCCCCATCCACTATCCCTTTATCTCCCCTATCACTGCTACTTTCTCCCCCCTGCCATAACCCATGTCGCTTCCTCTGCCACTACGATATTTACTACATGTCTGCTACCCTGGTCACTACATCACCTCTGCTTCTACTCCTGCCAGCACTTCACTGCAGCTTTCCATTAGTCTCGTCGTCCCCACAAAATACTGCATCACCTTCAAGAGAATTGAATTTTGAATTTTGCTGCCGAAGAGACTGGCTTATTTTTCACCCAATTTCCATCCTTTACACAGTAGCGGCTAGTTGACTGTGCATCCCATATACTGTGCATCCTTGGAACGGTAGCACAAGAGTACATAGACAAGAAGACTTTAGAATTAGGCAAAAAAGTATAAATAGGAGTACATTTAAACGTATTTTTTGTGTTATTATTGAAACAAATAGACTTATATTCTGCTACACACTATATATGAGAATATAGCGAAGTACACGAGTATAAAATTAATAAGACAAGTTGTAACTAAAACTGGAAGCATTTTTACAAAAGTATAGAGGATTTGCGGCAATCAAAGAATTGGTACTTTGCGTTGGTTGTAACACCTTTGTTGAAACAACCTATAAAGAAGATGGTATCGCTAAGTGTCACCTCAAAACCTCTGTACCACGGTCTTCATATTGCAATGTTTACTCGGGTTAGGTAAGGTTTGTCAGGAAACAGGACAAGTGTTTCATGACGCGGGTGTTAGTCATATGATGACCCGCAGCTGGAGCTTTTGGTCATCTGACCGAGGCCTTCCGCTGGTTTACCTGTCCTTTAAAAAAATTAAGGTTATAATTATAAACATCATTGTTGAAATCTTTTACAGGAGGACTGACGCGCCCCAGTAGCCTCGTCTCTCAGGATAAAATTAAAAATAATCTACAAAAAAAAAATATTGTGATCAGAACTTTTGGTACTTTGTTTCCAATAATAAGATACCTTTGCACATTAGTGCTCACAGTCTTTCTGGAAACGTTTCGGTCCTGAGACCATGGTCACTCCAAATGTGATCAAGGTCCCAGGACCGTAACGTTACCAATAAACATGTTGTAAGTGTTTACATTTTGCGTCTTTATCCACTGGTCGGTATTATATATATATTTGTGTCCGTTGTGTTCGTGTCAAACTGTCAAAAACACTTGTAATTAAGCGTCAACCTGGCTGTTCGATCCCCGGCACGGGTGGAAGCTTTGGGCATGTTTCCTTACACCTGTTGTCCATGTTCACCTAACAGTAAGTAGGTACGTGCGTGTTAGTGTGGGTCGCATCCAGGGGAAAGGGGGGGGCCTAAATAGAACTAGGCTTAGAAATTATTAACTGAGATTTTATAACAGCTCGTAGCCTGGAAAATTTGTGAAAAACAATTCGGTCAGTCAGTTAACCCCGTAAATTACTCTGTAAATGTCATTTTTACCACCACCATAACCCTCATTACCACCAATGAAAAAAAAATCACATCAACCAAACCGCCACACCACCACTATCATCACCATCAAAACAATAACTACTACTCAAACATCTGTTCCAACAATCACCCTCAGCATGTATAATGCATAATCCTCGTGGAAAGAATATATCATGTTTTACCAACTCGACAACAGTCGTGGAATCTTGATGTTTAAGACGCGTCACTTCATCCCTCTTCAGAACATTTCTCTCAACTCTCCACAAAGTAAACAAAAATATTCCCCAGGCAATTCGCTCAGGTAATCCCACTCGGAAGGTATTTTAAAAGAGAAAGGCAGCAGTATAGAGTAGAAAATTCTCCTTTTCCAAGACATGAAATCTCACTTCATTTTTGCGGTATATACAAAGCCTTGGGTCCACCGACAAGACCCAGCTGAAAGGCTCCATCTAATTGCCTGTCTATAGCATGATGAATAGCTTCCATATTGAATTCTCGTGAGCCGTCAGATCCTCTTTTGTTTGCGTGTCACAATCTGTCAAGTCCTCTATTGAGGCGTTTATAGGCCATCTCGGTGAGGTTGTTTGAGCACCGGCCGCCGCTTGACAGACGCCATTGTTCGCCACTGACGTGTGGGCCTGTGGAATTGGCTTTCCATGCATTATGCTCCTTTCACGGTGATTCTTCGCTTCTTTACGGCCGCCTCGGGTGTCTAGCGATAACCCAGTGTGTTTCTTTATTTACTTCCCTCCTGCAGGTGCTCTTCCATGTGTGAGAAAATGGGAGAAGAGGAGGAAGATTTAGGAGGTATCGATGATGAAGGCAGTAAGGAAGGAAAGGAGAAAAGGCAGAAAACGAAGAGGAGTAGGAATGTGAGTTGGTTGGAGGGACAGGATAGCTAGAGGATATCACGATGAACTTCTCTCATTCTCTCTCTCTCTCTCTCTCTCTCTCTCTCTCTCTCTCTCTCTCTCTCTCTCTCTCTCTCTCTCTCTCTCTGAAACAAGAAAAGGAACAGAGCTAGAAAGGTTGCAGAAAAAGGCAGGGAGAGACACAGACAGACCAACAGAGAGATATAGGGGGGGGGGGGAAGTGAATGGTTAAAAGGAAAACAAGTTGTGGGAGACAAATGGTGGAAAGATAGTGCAGAAGAAACAGGGAAAATGAAAAAAGATAAAGATGACAAGTTATAGTATATGCGTGGGAGAGATTAAGAGGCAAGGTGCTGCCAGGAGGAGGAAAGAGACAGAGAGATTCCAACAGAACGAGATGAAGAATCTACACGCACAACCTGGCAGCTGTCCTGGCTGTGGGAAAGGGGAAACTGTCCAGCACTTTGCTGTGAGCTCACCGCTCCCGATTGGAATGCTGTTCTCCAAGGTGATGTTGACAACCAAGTGAATGACTTCAGTATGTGACGAAGTCTACAGATCGGTCTTAGTTCGGCTTTCGTCGTTAAGAGACTGCTACTGCTCAGTACAAGGCTTGAAGAAGGTATAAGAGGCATCCCACACTCTATAACAGGACCCTGCACAGGCAAGCCTCTTGGCAAATGAAAGCAGTCCAAAAATGGGTCATCTCTAGATGGGAGGCTGACACAAAAAAAGAAAACTGGCATCGGGTAGAGTGGGCTCCAAAATCTAGTGATCCTTTGTCAAGGACCGACATGGTTATTCACCGGAGGAAGCTGACCTGAACACTTTGCTGCCAAGATGCAAGTTCCTGATCCAGCAAGGGAACCTCCTTGGCTAGCTGCAAGAACTGTGTCAAAAATGTCAGAGGTGACGATAAGCAAAGATGAAGTGTATCGTCTCCATAAATCCCTGGATCAAGAAAAGGCTGTAGGCTCAGATAATGTGAGCCCAAACTTGCTGAGTAGATGTGCAGACCAGCTAGCAGCACCTCTAACTCGCATCTATCAGCATTGGCTAACATTGTGTAAATGACCTTCACCAAAAGAAGAGCTGAGCGGAAATTAGCAACTACAGACCTGTGTCACTTCTGTCAAACACTTGTAAGATTCTTGAGACAATAATCTCATGGCAGATGACAGCGTTTTCCGACAACCACACTTCTTTGTGACCATTAATATGGCTTCAGAAAAAACTCCCTCTACTGCTAAATCTCTCCACTGTGTGGCACCAGTCACTGGATGAATCCAAGATTAACTCTATAATTGCATTGGACATGGACATTACTGGCGCTTTCGACCGAGTATGGCACCAGGGACTTTTGGCAAAACTGCAAGCACTAGGAGTCACTGGCTCGGCATTATGCCTCCTTAGTGATGACCTTTAAGGTAGATCTCTAAAAGTAGTTCTCAATGGAATAAAATCAACAAGATACTACTGGCGCCAGTGTTTCTCAGGGAAGTGTAAAGGACCACTGTTATGGAATGTCTACTTCAATGACCTTCTTCAACTCATCACAGAATCCCATGCATAAACAAACGACTGTGCTGGACATTTACTTATCCAAGAGAGGAAATGTCAGCCGCTCTCATTTACATCACTCACCAGCTGATACATATATCAACCTGAGGAAAATGATGGCAGGTTACAATTGCTTCTGAGAAAACACAAATAATGATGGTCTCCAGGCACCATGATGGTAAATCTGAAGCAGTGGTAAAAATGAATGGGAGAGTGTTGGAACCCGGGGATGAAGTTGATATCCTTGGGGTAAAATTTGATACCTAACTGACTCTGAAGAACCATTAAGTAAATCTTGCAAACAACGCGACCAGAAAGCTTACAGCACTTAGGCATATCTCGCATCTGCTTGACAATAGACGTTGCAAGATTCTGTACGAGGGATAAGTACGCTCACACCTTGAGTATGATCCACTTTCTTGGACTGCCTGCCCCCTATCTCATCTGCGACTTCTTAAGAGAACAGAGCAAGACGACTCATTTCTCGCCTGGACAGATCTGTCATTTCAACAGAACCTTCAACACTGGAGGGATGTAGGTGTCCTTTCTATTATGTACAAGACCAATATTTTCAAAATACCACACTTGGGTCCACTCCGAGGACAGCGAGAAGTGAGCTACACAACAAGACGGGCAGCAAGCAGCAACTACACTCTGTACCTTCTCCAGAACATCGCTACGTCTGAGATCATTTATTCCCAGGATGACTCTAGTCTGGAACACGTTGCTACAACATAATGATATCAACGAAATAGTCAATTGACCAAATGAAATTGCTGGCCCACAGATGACTCCAGCTTTCAAACGAACTGATGTAGATAACAACTCTTAGCTTGTACATGCTGTATGAACCCTATGGTTTAGCGCTTCTTTTTTATTATAATAATAATAATTAGCTTGTACATAAAGTTAGGAATCCTTAACCTAGCCTTGTCAAACCCTTGCGTAAAGAGAGCGAGGGAGAGAGAGAGAGCGAGAGCGAGAGTGAGAGAGAGAGAGAGAGAAAGAGAGAATTAGCATAACGCAGTGGTCTGTGTTGATATGGAATGACGTTTTCATTATCATTTACGGCAGCTGCAAAATACGTGTGGAGTATTTTTTACTCTCTTGTGTATTTTAATGTTTATTTTCCCACACCTCACTGAGTGTCTGCCTCTTCACTTGTGACCAAATGGGAACTCAAAAAAAATACGGTACTGTTGTTTAATTTTTCTTTGTTAAAGAAATCACACAAAAATTATTATAGCACATGCAACTCAAACAAAAAAAACAGCAGGAAAAAATAACAAAATGCTAAAAGTAATAATATCAACGAGAAAAATAAATAGTACAAAAAGGGGACAAGAACAAAAATTATCATTATCATGCTTATATATTTTTAATTAAAGTAAATGAGGGTTTTAGAGATTTTGATTGTCAGATTTTGCAACTTCCATGTTTGTTATCTCTGTACAGACAAAAATTATCTTGACACTCAGAGTATCTTGGCCATTATCATGCATTTGTTTCTTCTTGAATTCCATTTTTTTTTGGGGGGGGGGGTTACGGAAGAATTGCTTGCTTGTTTGTGGGGTTGTCTAACTACTTACTAAAAATACTGTACTGTATTGAATGGTGCAGCTTGATGGGTATTCCCGCTCCCAACTGGGATTCTCAGTATTCTCTACGTGCATGATGTGCATTGGCTCCCTAGATAGGCAAAACAAAAAATGAATTTAAACTGTTTATTAACATTTGAAGTTATTAATTAAGTTCAGTGAAGCAGAGTTTCTCGTTGATACGCGTCGTGCTATTAATGTTCATGTGAATTACCATGACACATTTAGATTGATTAAGTCTCATCATCACCTGACACAAACCCCAACCACGTCTTCTCTCCCCTTCCAACTTTCTTTTCCAGCGCCTCTCCCTGCTCCTTCCTCTTCCTCCTCATCACCTGACTCGCCGGTGACTGGACGTGTATAAATAGCTCTTCAGCACCAAGAAATAGCAGCAACGTGGAGTCTCTCAATGTTTGTTTGTAAACGTCTTGAAGACTGGTCGCATTTGTTCTTGTTGTTGCAAAATCTCGCTCAAGGAAAATGAAGAATTAAATCAGCTTCTTGAGCTGAAAGTGGGTTTACTATTTTATGTTTTGGTGATATTTTTATCACTACTGAAATAACAACAGTAATAACAACAGAACTCAAACGTCAAGAGTCTACTAATCCACCCCTCCAGAGCTCACTCCTCCAGAGCTCACTCCACCCCTCCAGAGCTCACTTCTCCACACAACTGGAGCACACACACCTCGAGAGCTGATGCCTGAGAAGCACACACCTGCACACTTAAAGAGTTCACATATCTATTCCATAGCTTACACCTACACCACTATCACATGATCTTGAATGTACTAGAGGACAAACAGAATGCAGATGTAGTATACACAGACTTTGCAAAATGCGTGCTAAAAGAATAACTGGAAAACTGGGAAGATTTATCTTTAACTCTCTCACCAATAGAACACAAAGAGTATTGGTAAACAGTTAATTTTTAAGTCGGAGATTGCCACAGTGAAAAGCTTTATTCCATAAGGTACAGTACTCGTCCCCAGCCTCTTCCTCATCCTCATCTCTGACAAAGACACACAAGTAAGCCATAACACCGTTTCTTCCTTTGCAAACGATACTAGAATCTACATGAGAGTGTCATCCATTGAGGACACGGTAAATCTCCAAGTTGATATAAACCAAGTTTTCCAATGAGCCACGGAAAACAATGATGTTCAATGAGGACAAAATTTAGTTAATCCGTTTTGGAAAACTTGAGGAAATAATAGCAAGAATGGAGTATAAAATAAATTCTATCTACAAAATTGAGCGATAAACTTACGTGAAGGACCTGGGAGTGATAATATCAGAGGATCTCGCCTTCAAGGATCACAACAGTGTCACTGTCACTTCTAGAAGGAAAATGATATGATTGATAATGAGAACCTTTAAAACAAGGCATGCTATGCCATTGATGATCGGTCCTCTTTAAGGCACTTGTTCTCTCTAGGCTGGAATACTGCTGTTCACAAATAGGCCCATTCAAGGCAGTGAAACTGCAGATCTAGAGAATGTACAGAGAACTTTCTCTGTACGTATTAGTTCAGTCAAGCTTGACCTGTACTCCCTGGAAAGCAGGCGAAAAAGATACATCACAATCTATACCTGTCAAATCCTAGAGGGACAGGTCCCAAATTTACACATAATAACCATTTCCTATAAAAGCAAAAGACTCCCCGCAATGAAAAGAGGGGTGTCATGAGTACACTAAGAGAAAACACAATGTCGGGGGCCAAAGAATGTTCAACAGCTTCCCATCATACATAAAAAGGATTACCAATAGACCCCTGGCTCTCTTGAAGAGGGAACTCGACAGACACCTAAAATCAGTGCCCGATCAGCTCAGCTGCGGTCAGCAGTAACAGCCTGGTTAATCAGGCTCTGATCCACTGGCAGGCCTGGTCGAGAACCGGGAGGCGGGGGCAGTGACCACCGGAGCACCCTCCAGATAGACCAAAAACTCCCACCACTCGAGCTGGCATCGTAGCTCATTGCACCAGAGCTCACACACCTTTAGGGCTCACATCTCTACACCTTAAGAGCTCACCCCACTATATTTCATACCTCTAGATCTCACACCTTTACATCTCACACCTCTAGAACTCACACCTCTACAGCTCACACCTCTAGAACTCACACCTCTAAAACTCACACCACGAGAGCTCACACTCAACAGGTTGCAGGTCTTATGGGAACAAGCTGAACTCCCCGTAATTTGCTTCAACAGGTGAGAAGCCTCGTTTGTCGTGTGTCATCATTTTTGGGCTCCCTCAGGTAATTAAATGTTAATTACTGCTCTCTGCACCGCTGAATATTAGAGGGACGCTCGCGAGGGTGACTTTGTTTACAAGCATAAAACAAGTGACTGCTGGCATGCACACCTTTATATACTTGGTATTTCTGTGTTTATATTAATGATATTTGTCTGGGTGGTATTTTATACGCATGGTATTTGTTGGTGTATTTTTACCGTGTCAAATTGGTGATGGTATTTTATTTGTCAGGAGAATTATGAAAAGTTCTCCTGATGCTGGTGTTTGTTATATGATGACAAGCGAATTTGAGATGACACATTTATTAATGATGACACGCTTATAGGAATTTATGGCATTTCATTCCTCTGTCAGTCGGAACTTTGGGGATTTTGTCTGAGGTCTTCTACCTCCATACCCGTCCAAACAGTATAAAAATATATATACAGATCATATCGTCAAAGGTGATGGGAGGTTCCGCATGTCATATAAAAACAAAAATCACAGTATACGGTGGTGTCGTACCTTGTGGGAAGACATTTTGTCAATATACTTTACCCATACTGGAATATATTTTACCTGGAGTTTACCTGGAGAAGGTTAGCTCCAGGTGGTCAGGTCTAAGCCGGTGAGTGATGGACCTGCCTCGCATGGGTCAGTAGGCCTGCTGCAGTGTTCCTTTTTTCTTATGTTCTTATATCCAGCACCTAGCAACTAGGATTATGACCATACCATGCTAAGAAATGTGCAGAGTGGAAGATTTAAAATAATTTGATTTCTTCGTCCCTACAAGGCTAACTAACACAAATACTGTGTTTTCAGTTATTAAAGGGGATGGCAGGTTTCATTATGTCTCGCTCTAATTTTGATTCAAAACAGTTCCCTATGGTTGTAAGGCAATTGAATTTAGCCTAAAGAAAATGGATAATTTTCTCTAATATAGTGATAGACAAAGGGTAAAGTTTTACCAAAGGAAGTTAGAGTTGTTTTTTGTTTTTCAAAACCATCGTCGTAGTTATTCCTCTTAATAGCCTCGTGGGGCGTCAGTTCTCAATTGATGTTACAACGTGGCCGTCGCACTCACTCTCTTTATAGACATTAAACATAAGACTGGAATATTCTTGTATATAATTATAAACATCGGTTGTCTTATTGAATTTAAAAAAAAAAATCTGTGAAATAATTTTCCATGTAAAGTCTTAGTGTTTTTGTCACCTTTGGTCTCCAGTCTTCCAATAAGACATGATATACAGTTTATGGCATTTATTTCGATGTTTCGTCTTCTAAATAAATGCCCTAAACTGCTTATCTTGTCTTATTCACATACTCGTCATGGGTGCGAGTTGGACCTAGCCAGCTTGGGCCAGTAGGCCTGCTGCAGAGCTCCTTCTTTCTTATGTTCTTATTAACACTAGTATACCGACACCTATGCATTTTTACTGTAACTCTGTGTGAGTTATTCACTGTATGGAGTGGTGGAGGTACCGTGTTGGTCATTCACTGCATGGAGTGGTGGAGGTACCGTGTAGGTCATTCACTGCATGGAGTGGTGGAGGTACCGTGTTGGTCATTCACTGCATGGAGTAGTGGAGGTACCGTGTAGGTCATTCACTGCATGGAGTGGTGGAGGTACCGAGTTGGTCATTCACTGCATGGAGTGGTGGAGGTACCGTGTAGGTCATTCACTGCATGGAGTGGTGGAGGTACCGTGTAGGTCATTCACTGCATGGAGTGGTGGAGGTACCGTGTTGGTCATTCACTGCATGGAGTAGTGGAGGTACCGTGTAGGTCATTCACTGCATGGAGTGGTGGAGGTACCGAGTAGGTCATTCACTGCATGGAGTGGTGGAGGTACCGTGTAGGTCATTCACTGCATGGAGTGGTGGAGGTACCGAGTTGGTCATTCACTGCATGGAGTGGTGGAGGTACCGTGTAGGTCATTCACTGCATGGAGTGGTGGAGGTACCGAGTTGGTCATTCACTGCATGGAGTGGTGGAGGTACCGTGTAGGTCATTCACTGCATGGAGTGGTGGAGGTACCGAGTTGGTCATTCACTGCATGGAGTGGTGGAGGTACCGTGTAGGTCATTCACTGCATGGAGTGGTGGAGGTACCGTGTAGGTCATTCACTGCATGGAGTGGTGGAGGTACCGTGTTGGTCATTCACTGCATGGAGTGGTGGAGGTACCGTGTTGGTTATTCACTGCATGGAGTGGTGGAGGTACCGTGTAGGTCATTCACTGCATGGAGTGGTGGTGGCACCGTGTAGGTCATTCACTGCATGGAGTGGTGGAGGTACCGTGTAGGTCATTCACTGTATGGAGTGGTGGAGGTACCGTGTAGGTCATTCACTGCATGGAGTGGTGGAGGTACCGAGTTGGTCATTCACTGCATGGAGTGGTGGTGGCACCGTGTAGGTCATTCACTGCATGGAGTGGTGGAGGTACCGTGTAGGTCATTCACTGTATGGAGTGGTGGAGGTACCGTGTAGGTCATTCACTGCATGGAGTGGTGGAGGTACCGAGTTGGTCATTCACTGCATGGAGTGGTGGAGGTACCGTGTGGTCATTCACTGCATGGAGTGGTGGAGGTACCGTGTTGGTCATTCACTGCATGGAGTGGTGGAGGTACCGTGTAGGTCATTCACTGCATGGAGTGGTGGAGGTACCGTGTAGGTCATTCACTGCATGGAGTGGTGGAGGTACCGTGTAGGTCATTCACTGTATGGAGTGGTGGAGGTACCGTGTTGGTCATTCACTGCATGGAGTGGTGGAGGTACCGAGTTGGTCATTCACTGCATGGAGTGGTGGAGGTACCGTGTAGGTCATTCACTGCATGGAGTGGTGGAGGTACCGAGTTGGTCATTCACTGCATGGAGTGGTGGAGGTACCGTGTAGGTCATTCACTGCATGGAGTGGTGGAGGTACCGTGTTGGTCATTCACTGCATGGGGTGGTGGAGGTACCGTGTTGGTCATTCACTGCATGGGGTGGTGGAGGTACCGTGTAGGTCATTCACTGCATGGAGTGGTGGAGGTACCGTGTAGGTCATTCACTGCATGGAGTGGTGGTGGCACCGTGTAGGTCATTCACTGCATGGAGTGGTGGAGGTACCGTGTTGGTCATTCACTGCATGGAGTGGTGGAGGTACCGTGTTGGTCATTCACTGCATGGAGTGGTGGAGGTACCGTGTAGGTCATTCACTGCATGGAGTGGTGGAGGTACCGTGTAGGTCATTCACTGCATGGGGTGGTGGAGGTACCGTGTAGGTCATTCACTGCATGGAGTGGTGGAGGTACCGTGTAGGTCATTCACTGCATGGAGTGGTGGTGGCACCGTGTAGGTCATTCACTGCATGGAGTGGTGGAGGTACCGTGTAGGTCATTCACTGCATGGGGTGGTGGAGGTACCGTGTTGGTCATTCACTGCATGGAGTGGTGGAGGTACCGTGTTGGTCATTCACTGCATGGAGTGGTGGAGGTACCGTGTAGGTCATTCACTGCATGGAGTGGTGGAGGTACCGTGTAGGTCATTCACTGCATGGAGTAGTGGAGGTACCGTGTTGGTCATTCACTGCATGGAGTGGTGGAGGTACCGTGTTGGTCATTCACTGCATGGAGTGGTGGAGGTACCGTGTAGGTCATTCACTGCATGGAGTGGTGGTGGCACCGTGTAGGTCATTCACTGCATGGAGTGGTGGTGGCACCGTGTAGGTCATTCACTGCATGGAGTGGTGGAGGTTCTTAAATAGCGGGGACCCACAGCCTACCACCCCATCTTCGTTAATTGCACAATTAAGTATATTTATTCTGTAATATGATATTCAACCAATTAAACCACAGGATGAGTTGTTTTTGCAACTGATAAGGAAAAGAGTTATAACCATGTACGTATAAATAAAGTGCTGGTTAATCGCGTGAAAATTTGTATATGAAAGACAAAATGAATTCACGGAAAGAGAGTTAGCTTTTTTTTAATCGAGTTTTTATTCATTCTGATTTGTAAGAGAAATTCTTCTTCCCTCAAAAGTTAATTAATTTAAATTATCTAATAATTTATGCATTTTACAGAGGCAACTAAAAAAAAGGTCATAACTTATTTTAAATGATTTTAAAGTTAAACTTGAAAATTCAACAAAATTTTATTTATTAAAAAGAAAAACGGAGATTCTGTGTAAATTTGGCAGGGATGAAGAGCGTGTATTATATGAATCACAGTTATTCAGAGGAGAAAATATTATCCATCCCACATGAGACGAACATGCAACGTTGAGTAACTTTGGGAATCGTTTCGCCCACCAGATGTTTTATCAGCCCAATGATTAGATTGATCAAGTCTCTGGTGGACGAAGCATTTTTATAAAAATCTTACTTAAAGTTGCATATCTTTTTTTTTTTCTTTTTTTTTTTTTCATTTATGACTGAGTCTATTATAATAGGCACACCATTTTATACATTTAACATAAGCTTAGAAACTAAAAATATTTACTTATTATTCAAGAAAAGAAAATGTGGAGCTAAGTTACTAGAGTTTATTCTAGAGGAAAAGGTGCAATATTCCAGCAACACAGTTAACATGAAAAACAAAACAGCCTTCCATTGCGTGTCGGACTCTGTGTATCTTAGTAAATACACACAAAGAATGTACATTATTCTATATTTTATTTTTGAGGAGACCGAAGCATGTTTGACGGTGGTCTCTGGAACTAGGTAGATCTTGAGCATAACCTTCACAGTTTCTTGAGCTTTTCCTGACTGATGTTGATCAAACTAGGCTCCTCCTCCTCCTTCTGCACGTTCTGGAGGTCTCCTAAACCCTTTGTATGATGCTCCTAGGTGATGACTCCTTTTGCGCTGCTCAGGAACTTATCGAAGGTTCCCAGGTTTCTCCTGTGCATCTAGGATTCCTGTATACCTTGGTGTCCATGCTATTTCTCTCTTTAAATTTTGTATAAGATCTTCCTTGCTGACTTACGCTTACCTTCCTCTTAGAATATCCATTTGCTCCTCGGCAATGCCATTCCTTTACTCAATTATTTCACTATTCTCCTCCTTCATGCTATTATGTCATTATCTCTTCCATCATTCTTTAACTTCATTTCCCTGCTTCATTCTCCTTCCCCTGTGAGACACTACCCCGGGGTGAACACCACTTACGAGCTGCCAGTGACCTCGTAATGAGAATGTTCCTTGACTTCGTACACTGAAGACCTCGAACTCGTTTACATAATTTATTCTCGTAACTCCTCCAGGCTTGTCCTCGAGGTTGGAGGAGAGACATTGCCAGTAGGCGGTTAGGGAAAGGACGAGGGACGAAAGAGTGAGGGATAAGGGAGAGCGAAGGTCCAAGAAAATGGTTTCACAATTTGTTTCATCAATTTTTGTCTCGTGAAAAATAAGCAAAAATGCTGTTTATAAGAAAAAGTGCATTGTCTAAATATCCAATTATTTTTGAGGTGTTAAAAACCTCAAATTTAACCTTTTATTCGTTAATCACAACGCTGACTAAATGTTTGACGCAGTACATGATAACGAAACTAACAGCGAGACTGAGGACTATTGCAACACTACTCTTTTATCTTATAACGGAGATGACAACGGGACTAACGACGAGGCTGACCTTGGGAATGGGGCATTTGTTGACTAAAAAATTAACAAGCTACTGTGTGTGAGAGAGATAGTTACTATTTGTCCAAGGCACTTGTCGCTAAGACACTTGGCCTGTTGTGTGTGTACTCACCTAGATGTGGTTGCAGGGGTCGAGTCATAGCTCCTGGCCCCGCCTCTTCACTGGCCGCTACTGGGTCACTCTCCCTGCGCCATGACCTTTATCATACCTCTTCTTAAAGCTATGAATGGATCCTGCCTCCACTACATCGCTTCCCAAACTATTCCACTTCCTGACCACTCTGTGACTGAAGAAATACTTCCTAACATCCCTGTAATTCATCTGAGTCTTCAACTTCCAATTGTGTCCCTTTGTTGCTGTGTCCCATCTCTGAAACATTCTGTCTCTCAGTATTTTATATGTCATTATCATGTCTCCCCTATATCTCCTGTCCTCCAGTGTCGTCAGGTCGATTTTCCTTAACCTCTCCTCATAGGACATACCCCTTAGCTCCGGGACTAGTCTTGTTGCAAACCTTTGCACTTTCTCTAGTTTCTTTATGTGCTTGGCTAGGTGTGGGTTCCAAACTGGTGCTGCATACTCCAATATGGGCCTAACGTACACAGTGTACAGGGTTCTGAACAATTCGTTATTAAGATGTCGAAATGCTGTTCGCAGGTTTGCTAGGCGCCCGTATGCTGCAGCAGTTATTTGGTTGATGTGCGCCTCAGGAGATGTGTCTGGTGTCATAATCACCCACATATATTTTTCCTTGAGTGAGGTTTGTAGTCTCTGGCCCCCTAGACTGTACTCAGTCTGCGGTCTTCTTTGCCCTTCCTCAATCTTCATGTCTTTGCACTTGGTGGGGTTGAACTCCAGGAGCCAATTGCTGGACCAGGCTTGCAGCCTGTGCAGGTCCCTTTGTAGTTCTGCCTGGTCCTCGTCCGATTGAATTCTCCTCATCAACTTCACATCATCTGCAAACAGGGACGCTTCGGAGTCTATTCCTTCCGTCATGTCGTTCACAAATACCAGAAACAGCACCGGTCCTAGGACTGACTCCTGTGGAACCCCACTCCCTAATCCATTGGAGTGCCTTCCCTGTTATCCCTGCCTGGTCCTCCAGCTTTTGCACTAATCTCTTGTGTGTACTCACCTAGTTGTACTCACCTAGTTGTGGTTGCAGGGGTCGATTCAAAGCTCCTAGCCCCGCCTCTTCACTGGCCGCTACTGGGTCACTCTCCCTGCGCCATGAGCTTTATCATACCTCTGCTTAAAGCTATGTATAGAGCGTGTGTGTACTCACCTAGTTGCTCACCTAGTTGTGGATTCAGGGGTCGAGTCACAGCTCCTGGGCAAGCTTATTCACTGGCCGCTACTAGGTCACTCTTCCTGCTCCATGAGCTTTATCATACCTCTTCTTAAAGGTATGTATGGATCCTGCCTCCACTACATCACTTCCCAGACTATTCCACTTCCTGACAACTCTGTGAATGAAGAAATACTTCCTAACATCCCTGTGATTCATCTGAGTCTTCAATTTCCAGTTGATGTGTCCCATCTCTGGAACATTCTGTCTCTGTCCACCTTGTCAATTCCTCTCAGTATTTTATATGTCGATATCTCATCCTCCCTATCTCTCCTGTCCTCCAGTGTCGTCAGGTCGATTTCCCTTAACCTCTCCTCGTAGGACATATCCCTTAGCTCAGAGACTAGTCTTGTTGCAAACCTTGCACTTTCTCTAATTTCCTTAAGTGCTTGGCTAGGTGTGAGTTCCAAACTGCTGCTGTATACTCCAATATGGGCCTGACCTACACAGTATACAGGGTCCTGAACGATTCCTTATTGAGATGTCGGAATGCAATTCTTAGGTTTGCTAGGCGCCCATATGCTGCAGCAGTTATTTGGTTGATGTGCGCCTCAGGAGATGTACCCGGTGTTATACTCACTCCAAGACCCTTTTCATTGAGTGAGGTTTATGGTCTCTGGCCCCCAAGACTGTACTCCGTCTGCTGTCTTCTTTCCCCTTCCCCAATCTTCAAGATCCAGATTCCTTTGTAGTTCTGCCTGGTCCTCGTTCGATTGAATTCTTCTCATCAACTTCACATCATCTGCAAACAGGGACACTCCGGAGTCTATTCATTCCGTCATGTCGCTCACAAATACCAGAAACAGCACCGGTCCTAGGACTGACCCCTGTGGAACCCCACTCGTCACCGGCGCCCACTCTTACACCTTGCCACGTACCATGACTCTCTGATGTCTTCCCTGCAGGTATTCTCTGATCCATTGCAGCGCCTTCCCTGTTATACCTGCCTGGTCCTCCAGCTTATGCACTAATCTTTTGTGTGGAACTGTGTCAAAAGCCCTTCTTACAGTCCAAGAAAACGCAATCTACCCACCCCTCTCTCTTGTTTTACTGCTGTGTGTGTGTATGTGTGCGTGTGTGTGTACGTGTACTCACCTAGTTGTGGTTGCAGGGGTCGAGTCACAGCTCCTGGCGTACGTGTGTACGTGTGCCTGTGTACGTGTGTGTGTGTGTACTTGTGTAGAGCGAGAGAGAGAGAAAGAGTAAGGCGGAACTGGAGGTTAGGAAATACGGTCCACTTAAGAATGGTAATCTCCAGCCACTTTTATAGCACAAAGTAAATCATCTCCGGAGTACATGGAGAGAGAGAGAGAGAGAGAGAGAGAGAGAGAGAGAGAGAGAGAGAGAGAGAGAGAGAGAGAGAAGAGGAGAGAGATGGAGAGAAAATCAGGAGAATGGAAAAGAGAGGAAAAGAGGGAATAAGAAAACATATAAGGGTACGGAAAGATACATGGGAAATAGGAAGGGAGAGATAAAGATAAGAGAATAGGTGAGGAAATGCGTACAAGAGTGGGAGAAGATAGAAGAGAGAGAGAGAGAGAGAAGAGAGAGAGAGAGAGAGAGAGAGAGAGAGAGAGAGAGAGAGAGAGAGAGAGCATTCACTCAACTATGGCATTTCCTGCCTTAAATTAAATCATCTTCATATCACACTCTGCGACCCTCCAGCTCTCTCCCCAGACACTTAATAACCTACTCTTACTCCCTTTCCTGTCCTACTCTTACTCCCTTTCCTGTCCTACTCTTACTCTCTTCCCTGTCCTACTCTTACTCTCTTCTCTGTCCTACTCTTACTCTCTTTCCTGTCCTACTCTTACTACCTTTCCTATCCTACTCTTACTCTCTTCCCTGTCCTACTCTTACTCTCTTCCCTGTCCTACTCTTACTCTCTTCCCTGTCCTACTCTTACTCTCTTCCCTGTCCATTACTATTCTTCAGCTCTTGGCTCCTCCTTACCTCACTGTACAAGCTTCTCTCTCGGTTCTGTGATGGTTAATGACTGGTTACACAGGGATACCTTTATGATGGTAAAGAGCTCTTGATCCAAGGTATTGAAGCAACCCTTCCCTTCCTCAGATCAAACCTGATTACCCTTCCCTCCATTCCCAGGATCTGAATGGCCTCTACCATTTTAGTTTTCCCCCTGAAAAAAAACAATAATTGTCACACATTTTCAACCCCCTTCGTCTTACTCATCGTATTAGAACACTCCAGGATGATTTGAATAGACTGATGCAGTGGTCGGAGAAGTGGCAGATGCAGTTTAATGTAGACAAATGCAAAGTTCTAAATGTTGGGCAGGACAATAACCATGCCACATATAAACTGAATAATGTAGATCTTATTACTTGTGATTGCGAGAAGGATTTAGGAGTTCTGGTTAGTAGTAATCTGAAGCCAAGACAACAGTGCATAAGTGTTCGTAATAAAGCTAACAGAATTCTTGGCTTCATATCAAGAAGTATAAATAATAGAAGTCCTCATGTTGTTCTTCAACTCTATATATCTTTGGTTAGGCCTCATTTAGATTATGCTGCACAGTTCTGGTCACCTTATTACAGAATGGATATAAATGTGCTGGAAAATGTACAGAGGAGGATGACAAAGTTGATCCCATGTATCAGAAATCTTCCCTATGAGGACAGACTGAGGGCCTTGAATCTGCACTCTCTAGAAAGGTGTAGAATTAGGGGGGATATGATTGAGGTGTATAAATGGAAAACAGGAATAAATAAAAGGGATGTAAATAGCGTGCTGAAAATATCCAGTCAAGACAGGACTCGCAGCAATGGTTTCAAGTTGGAAAAGTTCAGATTCAGGAAGGATATAGGAAAGCACTGGTTTGGTAATAGAGTTGTGGATGAGTGGAACAAACTCTCGAGTACCGTCATAGATGCTAAGACGTTGTGTAGTTTTAAAAATAGGTTAGATAAATACATGAGTGGGTGTGGGTGGGTGTGAGTTTGGACCTGACTAGCTTGTACTACCAGATCAGTTGCTGTACTAATTCCTTAAGTGGTAGTGACCTGACTACCTGAAGACGGTAGCTCCAGGTGGTCGGCTAGATAATTATATGAGTGGATCCATTTGGGTGTGACTTGGTCCTGACTAGCTTGTGCTACTAGGTCAGATGCAGTGCTCCTTCCTTAAGTGAATGTAACCTGACCTGGCTGGATCGGGGCATTAGCTTAAGCCTGTTGGAGACTTGGACCTGCCTTGCATAGGCCAGTAGGCCTGCTGCAGTGTTCCTTCTTTCTTATGTTCTTATATATTTAGAAATTTCCCTACAGTCCCTTGTTCCTGATCACCTTCAATGAGTAAACCATCTTATGTAAGGGAATATGGCAGGGAAATAAAGCTTGCTTTTAACCCCCTACTATGTTACTATCATAGGGAATTGTAGCACACTGCAGTTGTACCCAATTTTGTTAAAGAAATTTTAATTTACTAACGCTCCCTTACCAAAACAAATCCAGAGAAGTCTCACCTCCTCTTTCTAGCCAGGAAATCTATCCTTGACAGGCGTCTTCAGCGAGCTAGGAGATGCCAGAAAAAGTATGATGGATGATCCTCTGGCGGGAGAACCAGTGACTGAACTAATGTATGAAGCAGCAGTGATGTGTTCACCCTGGATCAGTACCAGTACCCTGGCTTACTGCCCCTGTGTGTGTTTCTCACCCTGGGTCAGTACCAGTACCCTGGCTTACTGCCCCTGTGTGTGTTTCTCACCCTGGGTCAATACCAGTACCCTGGCTTACTGCCCCTGTGTGTGTTTCTCACCCTGGGTCAGTACCAGTACCCTGGCTTACTGCCCTTCAGTATGTTACTCACCTTGGATCAGTACCAGTACACTGGCTTACTGCCCCTGTGTGTTTCTCACCCTGGGTCAGTACCAGTTCATGGCTTACTGCCCTTGAGTATGTTGCTCACCTTGGGTCAGTACCAGTACCCTGGCTTACTGCCCCTGTGTGTGTTTCTCACCCTGGGTCATTACCAGTACCCTGGCTGACTGCCCCTGAGTATGTTGCTCACCCTGGGTCCGTACCAGTACCCTGGCTTACTGCCCCTGAGTATGTTGCTCATCCTGGGTCAATACCAGTACCCTGGCTTACTGCCCCTGTGTGTGTTTCTCACCCTGGGTCAGTACCAGTACCCTGGCTGACTGCCCCTGAGTATGTTGCTCACCCTGGGTCAATACCAGTACCCTGGCTTACTGCCCCTGAGTATATTGCTCATCTTGGATCAGTACCAGTACACTGGCTTACTGCCCCTGTTGTACAAATATATATCTATTGTGAATACAAAGCTTCGAGTTCTTTCTTGGTAAGATATCTTCAGAACCTTATTTATATTTACTCTTGAAAAAAGTAAACTATGGGGGACATAACTGAAATTTAATAATTAAAATTAATTACAAATAAAATCACAAATATATACAATGGAGTTCTGGTTTTCATATTGTAAAATGGGCAAGTGGAATTGTCAAGTAACATCAAAAAATATTTTCAGTTGCTTTGTCAAGCGCTCACAACCGAAGGGACCCGATTTCGATTCCCAGGCTGAATGAGCCTGAATTACCCCTGTGCCACTGTTCAACTGCTTCTACTGCTGCTGCTGCTGCTGCTGCTGCTACTGCTGCTGCTGCTCTGCTATTGCTGCTCTGTATTTGCACTGCTGCTGCTGCTGCTACTATTGCTGCTGCTGCTGCTGCTGCTACTGCTCTTGCTACTACTGCTGCTGCTGCTACTACTACTACTGCTGCTACTACTACTGCTGCTCTACTACTACTGCTGTGCTACTGCTACTGCTGCTGCTACTGCTGCTACTGCTGCTGCTCACCTATCCTGTTTTTTGGTGTTTTCGTCATATGACTTGTCTTCTAAACTCTCTTCCTCGTTGTTCGTCTTCCATCCTCTTCCCTGACTTTCTCTTCATTCTATCTCTCACTTGATTATGGTCAAGGACACACCAAAATATTTTCAAAAATTTCGTCTCTGAGTATTCATTATATGTGAACGATAATAATAATAATAATAATAATAATAATAATAATAATTATTATTATTATTATTATTATTATTATTATTATTATTATTATTATTATTATTATTATTCAGGTGTTTCTCAGTGTGTAGCAGGTGTTCCTGAGTGTAAACACCTGAAAACTGCAGGAAAATCTTTCTCTTATCTAGCATTTCTTACGTCTAAGTAAGGAGTGTGGCAGCAGTGTGGAGGGAAGGTGACCGTAGAGAGGAAACCCCATCAAGAAGTTGTTACTGTCATCTGTTAATTACGTCAACAACAGCAGTGGTTTCCTCAGACAGAAGTTTACATTAATTTATTTTGATATAGATCGTAAGAGCCTTCCTTGTTTAGCTTGTTAGAGCTTTCTTTGTGTTTTATATATTCTTCTTCTTCTCTATGTGTTTTATTGTCCTCTTATTGATGAATGTAGTCATGTATGATAACCTATGCGATTTGTTATGGTATCAATGAAAATACGATGCGGGATTACATTAAACAAATATCCTAAACTTGCTTGCAATAGTTTAGAAAATTGTAGGTATAAATTTAGATGTACTCTAGTTAGCGATTTTGGGTCTAGTTCAAAATATTCTAAACAAATATCAGATAGGATCAATGTAGGGCTAAATCTAGATGTACTCCTATTAACTTTTTTTTTGAGGGGGGCCTACCTTCCTGGAGGGTATTCCGGGGGTCAACGCCCCCGCGGCCCGGTCCATGACCAGGCCTCCTGATGGATCAGGGCCTGATCAACGAGGCTGTTACTGCTGGCCACTCGTAGTCCAACGTACGAACCACAGCCCGGCTGATCCAGAACTGACTTTAGGTATCTGTCAAGCTCCCTCTTGAAGACAACCAGGGGTCTATTGGCAATTCCAATGATGGATGGTGAGAGGCTGTTGAACAGTCTTGGGCCCCGAACACTTATTGTGTTTTCTCTTAGTGTACTAATGGCGCCCCTACTTTTCACTGGGGGTATGTTGCATCGCCTGCCAAGTCTTTTGCTTACGTTGGGAGTGATTTCTGTGTACAGATTAGGGACCAGTCCCTCTAGGATTTTCCAGGTGTAGATAATGATGTATCTCTCTCGCCTGCGTTCCAGTGAGTACAAGTCAAGTGCTTCCAAGCGTTCCCAGTAGTTAAAGTGTTTGATGGAACTTATGTGTGCAGTAAAGGTTCTCTGTACATTCTCTAGATCAATAATTTCACCTGCTTTGAATGGGGATGTTAATGTACAGCAGTATTAAAGCCTAGAAAGAACAAGTTATTTAAAAAGGACCATCATTGGCTTAGCATCTCTTGTCTTGAATGTTCTCATTATACATCCTATCATTTCCTTAGCAGATGTGATAGTGGCACTGTTGTGATCCTTGACGGTGAGATCCTCAGATATTGCCACTCCCAGGTCCTTCACATTGCTTTTCCGTTCTATTGTTTGATTAGAGTTTGTAGTATACTCAGTCCTAGGTATTATTTCCTCCAGTTTTCCATTGAACATCATATTGTTCTCTGTTGCCCATTGGAAAACTTGGTTTATATCTTGGAGATTTGCTGTGTCCTCAATGGATGACACTCTCATGCAGATCCTAGTATCGTCTGCAAAGGATTATACAGTGCTATGGTTTTCATCTCTGTCTATGTCTGATATGAGCATGAGGAACAAGATAGGGGCGAGTATTGTGCCCTGTGGAACAGAGCTCTTCACTATGGCAGCTTCCGATTTAACTCTGTTTACCACTACTCTTTGTGTTCGATTGGTTAGAAAGTTGAAGATCCATCTGCCTACTTTGCCAGTTATCTCTTTAGCACGCATTTTGTGTGCTGTTACACCATGATCGCACTTGTCAAAGGCTTTTGCAAAAATCTCTGTATACTACATCTGCATTTTGTTGGTTTTCCATTGCATCCAAGACCATATCATAGTGGTCCTGTAGTTGCGAGAGGCAGGAGCGACCTGCTCTGAACCCATGTTGTCCTGGATTGTGCAATTGTTGGGAGTCCAAGTGGTTTGCAATCCTGCTTCTTAGAACTCTTTCAAATATTTTAATGATGTGGGACGTTAAAGATATTGGTCTTTAGTTCTTAGCTACTGCTCTGCTGCCACCTTGATGGAGTGGGAATCTCACCTGTGTCTATGCTCCTTCTCCATAGCATACTTAGGACTCGTGAGAGGGGTTTAATGAACACAGAGTTCCACGAGTCTGGGCCTGGGGCTGAGTGCATGGACATGTTGTTAATGGCTTTCTCAAAGTCTAGTGGATTTAGGGTTATGTCAGAAATTTGGCATACATTGACATGTTTTTGAGGCTCATTCATGAAAAAATTATTTGGATTGTCTATCTTTAGACGGATTAGTGGCTCGCTGAACACAGAGTCATATTGAGATTTCAGTATCTCACTCATTTCTTTGTTGTCATCTGTGTAAGATCCGTCTTGTCTGAGCATGGGCCCTATACTAGATGTGGATTTTGCCTTGTTTTGGGCATATGAAAAGAAATATTTCGAATTTCTTTCAATTTCACTAATTTCTTATAGCTCCTCTTGTCTTCCCTGGATCTTTTATGAGTCCTTTAACTTAAGCTCAATATTTTCCACTTCCCTGGTTAGCGCTTCCTTCCGTGTTTTAGGTAATCTAGCATTCTTGAGGAGCTCAGTGATCCTTCACCTTCTCTTGTAGAGGGAGCGTCTCTCTCTCTCTCTCCAGTTTACTTCTTCTCTTCTGTTTTCTTAGGGGAATATGCCTTGAACATACTTCAGCTACCAGAAAGTTGATCTTTTCGAGGCACTGGTTAGGGTCCATGTCATTCAAGATATCTTTCCAACATGTTTCATTTAGGACATAGTTTACCTGGTCCCAGTTGTTCTTATTGTTGAGATTGAATTTGGTAATTGTACCCTCATAGCTGTATGCATTTTGCTGATCAGGATCCCTGTGCATGTAAGTCTGGACTTCGATTAGATTGTGATCAGAATTAGTTGTTTTTGATATTGTTGTTTCTTACCACAGAAGGCCTAGTTCCTAGGCCTTCTGTTGTAAGATGTAACAGATGCACAGAAGGACTAGTTCATAGGCTTTCTGTGCATCTGTTAATTAACCTCTTTTGGAGCCTAGTTTCTAGGCCATTTATGTATCCATATTCTCTTGCGCTACCGTCCGCAGGATAGTCCTGGGGTGCTCAGTCAACTAGCTGCTTCGGAGGTAAAATCTAATCTCTTCCTCTTAATCCTCTTCCCGAGCTCTGCCGTTTCTTATTTCCCCTCGTCTCCCCCTCTCTCCCTCCACATCCCCCCTCACCCGACTACCGGCAGCTGTGTTAGGGGAAAGGGGGAAGCTGAGGCTGACAACATGATTTATTACAGCTGTCACAGACCTGGTAATTACCGCTGAGATGGTGCAAGTTTTCCTGCCCTCCCATTAGTGTTGGGGGTGAAACCTGTCTGCCTGACTGCCTCTGTGTCTGTCTGCCTGTCTCTGTCTGTCTGCCTGCCTGTCTTTGTGACTGTCTGCCTGCCTGTCTCTGTGTCTGTCTGCCTGCCTGTCTCTGTGTCTGCCAGCCTGTCTCTGTGTCTGTCTGCCTGCCTGTCTGTGTGTCTGTCTGCCTGCCTGTCTCTGTGTCTGTCTGCCTGCCTGTCTCTGTGTCTGTCTGTCTGCCTGTCTGTGTCTGTCTGCCTGCCTGTCTCTGTGTCTGTCTGCCTGCCTGTCTCTGTGTCTGTCTGCCTGCCTGTCTCTGTGTCTGCCAGCCTGTCTCTGTGTCTGTCTGCCTGCCTGTCTCGGTGTCTGTCTGCCTGCCTGTCTCTGTGTCTGTCTGCCTGTCTGTCTCTGTGTCTGTCTGCCTGCCTGTCTCTGTGTCTCTCTGCCTGCCTGTCTCTGTGTCTGCCAGCCTGTCTCTGTGTCTGTCTGCCTGCCTGTCTCTGTGTCTGCCTGTCTCCCTGTCATTGTTTCAGACTTCCTGCTTGTGGGTCTTTCTTCCTGCCTGTATCTGCCTGTTTCTCTGGCTGCCTCTCTGCCTGCCTCTCTGGCTGCCTCTCTGCCTGCCTCTCTGCCTGTCTCTCTACCTGCCTCTCTACCTGCCTCTCTGCCTGCCTCTCTGCCTGCCTCTCTACCTGCCTCTCTGCCTGCCTCTCTGCCTGCCTCTCTGCCTGCCCCCTGCCTGCCCTCTGCCTGCCTCTCTGCCTGCCTCTCTGCCTGCCTCTCTGCCTGCCTCTCTGCCTGCCTCTCTGCCTGCCTCTCTGCCTGCCTCTCTGGCTGCCTCTCTGCCTGTCTCTTTGGCTGCCTCTCTGGCTGCCTCTCTGGCTGCCTCTCTGCCTGCCTCTCTGCCTGCCTCTCTACCTGCCTCTCTACCTGTCTCTCTGCCTGCCTCTCTGCCTGCCTCTCTGCCTGCCTCTCTGCCTGCCTCTCTGCCTGCCTCTTTGCCTGCCTCCCTGCCTGCCCCTCTGCCTGCCTCTCTGCCTGCCTCTCTGCCTGCCTCTCTGTCTGCCTCTCTGCCTGCCTCTTTTCCTGTATCTCCGCCTGCCTCTCTGTCTGTCTCTCTCTGGCTGCCTCTCTGTGCTCTGCCTCTCTGCCTCTGCCTGCCTCTCTGGCTGCCCTCTCTGCCTGCCCTCTCCTGCCCTCTGCCGCTGCCTGCTCTGCCTGCCTTCTGCCTGCCCTCTCTGCCTGCCTCTCTGCCTGCCTCTCTGCCTGCCTCTCTGCCTGCCTCTCTGCCTGCCTCTCTGGCTGTCCCTCTGCCTGCCTCTCTGCCTGCCTCTCTGCCTGCCTCTCTGGCTGTCCCTCTGCCTGCCTCTCTGCCTGCCTCTCTGCCTGCCTCTCTGCCTGCCCTCTGCCTGCCTCTTGCCTGCCCTCACTGCCTCCTGCCTGCCTCTCTGCCTGCCTCTGCTGTCCCTCCGCCTCTCTGCCTGCCTCTTGCCTGCCTCTCTGGCTGTCCCTCTGTCTGCCTCTCTGCCTGCCTCTCTGCCTGCCTCTTTGCCTGCCTCTCTGCCTGCCTCTCTGCCTGCCTCTCTGCCTGCCTCTCTGCCTTCCTCTCTGCCTGCCTCTCTGGCTGTCCCTCTGCCTCCCTCTGCCTGCCTCTCTGCCTGCCTCTCTGCCTGCCTCTCTGCCTTCTTCCTCTCTCTCCTGGCTTCCCCTGCCTCTCTCCTGCCTCTCCCTGCCTCTCTGCCTGTCCTCTTCTGCCTCTCTGCCTGCCTCTGCCTGCCTCTTTGCCTGCCTCTCTGCCTGCCTCTCTTGCTTTTCTGTCAACTGTATTCACTTATCTTTTGTGACTCCTGCTGCTTTTCCTGGTTTTCAGGTTCTTATCACATAACTTTTTGAATCCACTGTAGGTTTACTTCTATTAGTTCTATCATTGAGTTTGACTTTCATTGAGTTTGACTTTCTATTGAGTTTGACTTTCTATTGAGTTTGACTTTCTATTGAGTTTGACTTTCTATTGAGTTTGACTTTCTATTGAGTTTGACTTTCTATTGAGTTTGACTTTCTATTGAGTTTGACTTTCTATTGAGTTTGACTTTCTATTCGTTAAACATCAGCATCCTTAGGGAATTCTTCCTTAAGTTTCTTTGGCTCATATGAACGTTTAGTTTGCACATCGTTTACTATCGGGTTTTTCTCTCTCGTCTCGTTTAGTCTGTTAAAAGAAACTTAATTTACGTCTCAGAGTATCTTAGAAATTTTCCAGTCTTCTAATGATGAAATATCTACTAGCCTTCTTGACTTGCCCTATTTTCACAGTTCCCATATTTGGGAACAGCTTTGAAGCCTTGTTAAGGACCGGGCGGCGGGGGCGTTGAACCCCCCGGATCACCCTCCAGGTAGACTCCAGGTAGGTAGGTAACCTGTAACTTTCACGAGTTATGCTTAGTCCTGTTGAGATGAGGGTTCCAAGCTGGCGGTGCACACTGTTACTGGTCTTCCATGTGCTGTGTACAGTTACGTACAGTAAACGTGTCCTTGTTACGATTCCTGAAGGCTACTTTATATTTGCTAGATTTGCATAGGCCTCCGATAGAGTACTGTTTACACAAAGAACTCGCACATGGAAGACAGAAGTTTATGACGACGTTTCGGTCCGACTTGTGATGTTCTCGAGGTCCTCTTCTTTGTCGGATTATTGTATGAATTACTTCGTTCTCGGTCTACTTATCTGAAGGGTGTTCCGAGGGTCAAGTTTTCTGCTGGCCTCTAACTTCTCTGTCTCAGCCTCATAACCTGTGTTCTTATCTGCCTGTCTGCTTATTTGTGAACCTGCCTGCATGTCTGCTTGCCTGCATGTCTGCTTGCCTGTATGTCTGCTTGCTTGTATGTCTGCTTGCTTGTGTGTCTGCCTGTCTGTATGTCTGCCTCTCTATCTGCCTGAATGTCAGTTTGCTTTCCTTTTTTTTGGCTTATGTGTCAGCCTACTTGCCTGTCTATCTGTCTGTCCACCTATTTGTCTGTCTTTCTTCCTGTCTGTCAGACTGCCTGCCTGTTAGCTTGCTTATCTGTCTTTCTGTCAATTTGTCTACCTGCCAGCCTCCATACTTACATCCCCCCTCCTGTCTGCTTGCATGTCTGTCTGCCTGTTTTGTCTCTTTCTGTCTATCAGCCTGCGTGACATGGTGGATCTGCATGACAGGCATGAGGGACGTGATGTAAACACGAACATAAGGTCACAGGCGAGGCAGGTCATATTCCCTTGTTTATAGTGGTGAGGGAGTGAGTGTCCTGCATGAGGGTCACAAGCTGCTAGTGTTTATTGTAAGGACCGACAGAATAGAAATGTTTACGTCTTGTGAGGAGCTCGAGATAGAGAGAGAGAGACAGAGACAGAGACAGACAGACAGACAGACAGACAGGCAAACAGAGACGTACAGACAGACGGGGTGCTTTCTTTTATAACGGAATGCTTAAGTTTGTGTAATGTTATGAATGTTTATTAAAATGGAATTACGACATTAGTATTGCCCTATACCAGAAACTTCAAAATGTATTTCAGTGGTAGAATATGTCGACAAAGATGTTAAAAAGGATAATGTACGGATTAATACCTTTTATCTAATCTCAGAATTGATAAAGCCCGTGGTGGGCGAAACGTCGTCTCAGTATATCGTCATAGATTGTATATTGTGTCAATTTTATATAATCATTTGCAGATGACACCAAAATAAGCATGAAAGTCACTTCGGTGGAAGACACTGAAAAATTGCAGAAAGACATGCAGTATTTTCCAGTGGGCAGTGGAGAACACTGTGACGTTCAGTGGAGAACACTGTGACGTTCAGTGGAGAACACTGTGACGTTCAGTGGAGAACACTGTGACGTTCAGTGGAGAATACTGTGACGTTCAGTGGAGAACACTGTGACATTCAGTGGAGAACACTGTGACGTTCAGTGGAGAACACTGTGACGTTCAGTGGAGAACACTGTGACGTTCAGTGGTGATAAGTTCCAGCTGCTTATATATGAAAAGAATGAAGAATGTATACAGTGTATATAATACCCAAGAGGATCATCAAATTGAACAAAAGGAACACGTGAAAGACCTGGAAGTAATTATGTAGGCTGACCTTTATGGCAAAAAAATCAATAAGGCATATGTCACGATAGACAGAAAGATGACGGGAACGCCTTAAAGTAAGAGAAATACTGGTAAGTACTTGAGGGTCTTGTCCCAAACCTGCATTCTGCCATAACAACATAGTGAGAGGTATGGGAGGAAGTGCAAAATAAACCCAGTGAAAAGCAGGGACGTCGTGGGAATAATAAGAAAACATTGTATCAACATCCGTGGCTCCAAGCTATTCAACTTCTTACCAGAAGATATCACAAACACTGCCTGAACAAGTGTACAAGTCTTCAAAAGGAAACTGGACAAGTGTCTTCAACAGGTGGCAGATGAACTAGGCTGTGATGGATATGTGAGCCAGTGGGCCGCCAGCATCAATAACCTGGTTGACCAGTCAAGCCCCAGACGAGCCTGACCCAAGGCCGGGCTCCCGAGTAGAAAAACTCTCGAAACTCATCAATGGTATATTAAGGGTATTAATAAAACCGTCAAATTAGCACTGATTCACCAAGACATCATTTGTCAATTACATCTGTTAATTACACACACAATACTCCTAATATATTCCTCCTGGTATGGGTGGTGATATTTTGCTTAATATTTGGGAAAATTTCTCTTGATGCTGATGTAATACGTTGTCCCACCTGGTGGACCTTCTGGTCATATAACAGAGACCTTCCGCTGATTTACCATTCCATACCGTTGATTAACACAAGGTAAAATATGAAAGTTAAGATTCTCTACAGCACTTAACAAAACACAGGAACATTGCCTCTTGTCGTAAAACATTGTGTTCGCCCTGAGAGTTGGCGAAGGTAATATTAGAAAATGAAGAAGTAACCCTAACATAGTCAAATCAATTATAATTACATACTTGTCGTAAGTTTAAGTTAATATTTGGTAAGTCATGACTCAAGAAACCGTAATGACAATTGCAAACAAACCATGGTATGGGTGGGGGTTGAACTCGCCGCAAATGAGCCGTGAAATCCCCTATGGTGTATAAATATACCTAGTAAGCCAGCTGGCCCAGTGGCTTACGCTCTGGCTAGTTTTACGACGCACTTGCCGCGAGTTCAATCTCCACCCGTACTGTGCTTAATATGTGGTAAGAAAAGCAGGCAGCTTAGCAGGCAGCTAAGCGATGTTTCCCTATCGATGTGCCCTGGGTACAGTACTCCACACCTGCTGCAGGTCTCACTCGTGCTGGGTACAGTACTCCAAACCTGTTCCAGGTCTCACTCGTGCTGGGTACAGTACTCCACACCTGCTGCAGGTCTCACTCGTGCTGGGTACAGTACTCCACACCTGCTGGTCTACAACACGTGCTGGGTACAGTACTCCACACCTGCTGCAGGTCTCACACGTGCTGAGTACAGTACTCCACACCTGCTGCAGGTCTCATTCGTGCTAGATACAGTACTCCATGCCTGCTGCAGGTCTCACTCGTGCTGGGTACAGTACTCCACACCTGCTGCAGGTCTCACACGTGCTGAGTACAGTACTCCAAACCTGCTGCAGGTCTCACTCGTGCTAGATACAGTACTCCATGCCTGCTGTAGGTCTCACTCGTGCTGGGTACAGTACTCCACACCTGCTGCAGGTCTCACTTGTGCTGGGTACAGTACTCCACACCTGCTGCAGGTCTCACTCGTGCTGGGTACAGTACTCCACACCTGCTGCAGGTCTTACTTGTGCTGGGTACAGTACTCCACACCTGCTGCAGGTCTCACTCGTGCTGGGTACAGTACTCCACACCTGCTGCAGGTCTCACTTGTGCTGGGTACAGTACTCCACACCTGCTGCAGGTCTCACTCGTGCTGGGTACAGTACTCCACACCTGCTGCAGGTCTCATTTGTGCTGGGTACAGTACTCCACACCTGCAGGTCTCACTCGTGCAGGGTACAGTACTCCACACCTGCTGCAGGTCTCACTCGTGCTGAGTACAGTACTCCACACCTGCTGCAGGTCTCACTTGTTCTGGGTACAGTACTCCACACCTGCTGCAGGTCTCACTCGTGCTGGGTACAGTACTCCACACCTGCTGCAGGTCTCACTTGTGCTGGGTACAGTACTCCACACCTGCTGCAGGTCTCACTCGTGCTGGGTACAGTACTCCACACCTGCTGCAGGTCTCACGTGTGCTGGGTACAGTACTCCACACCTGCTGCAGGTGTCACTCGTGCTGGGTACAGTACTCCACACCTGCTGCAGGTCTCATTTGTGCTGGGTACAGTACTCCACACCTGCTGCAGGTCTCACTCGTGCTGGGTACAGTACTCCACACCTGCTGCAGGTCTCACTCGTGCTAGATACAGTACTCCATGCCTGCTGTAGGTCTAACTCGTGCCCTGTGAGGTTCACTGTGCTGGCAGTACCCCCTTTGCTGCAGGTCTCACTTGTGCTGGGTACAGTACTCCACACTTGCTGCAGGTCTCACTCGTGCTGGGTACAGTACTCCACACCTGCTGCAGGTCTCACTTGTGCTGGGTACAGTACTCCACACCTGCTGCAGGTCTCACTCGTGCTGGGTACAGTACTCCACACCTGCTGCAGGTCTCACTCGTGCTGGGTACAGTACTCCACACCTGCTGCAGGTCTCACTCGTGCTGGGTACAGTACTCCACACCTGCTGCAACATAAGACGTCACCTCACCTGGACACATGAACCATTAAATTTTGAAAATTCCCCGTCAAGTGCATTCAGTTTATTCCCCCTGCCTTGATGTGCTCTGTATAGACCGCACAAGTAAGGTGGTCTGGGACCGCACAAGTAAGGTGGTCTGGGACCGCACAAGTAAGGTGGTCTGGGACCGCACAAGTAAGGTGGTCTGGGACCGCACAAGTAAGGTGGTCTGGCACCGCACAAGTAAGGTGGTCTGGGACCGCACAAGTAAGGTGGTCTGGGACCGCACAAGTAAGGTGGTCTGGGACCGCACAAGTAAGGTGGTCTGGGAAAGTAGAGAGTGGCAATAGAGTCTTTTGCTTTGTTAACCTCACATCATTTGTTTAAACATAAAAAAATACAGGTATTTGTCTTCTCATCTACGCATCATCTGTCTGTGTCTCTGTCTCTCTCCCTCTCTGTCTGTCTCTCTCTCTCTCCCTCTCTTTCTGTCTGTCTCTGTCTGTCTGTCTCTGTCTCTCTATCTGTCTGTCTGTCTGTCTGTCTGTCTCTCTCTCTCTCTCTCTCTCTCTCTCTCTCTCTCTCTCTCTCTCTCTCTCTCTCTCTCTCTCTCTCTTTCTCTCTCTCTCTCTCTTTCCCAGTAGTCAATATTCATCATGGTCTCATCAGTGGGAATCTTATAAAAATTTCCCTGGGTCTTGATTCATGTTCCCTTCTCACTGACAGCCAAGAGTCATTTGTCACTGTCAGGTGGGTCGCGAGGTGGGTCGCGTCCCCCACCACCTCCAACACACCTCCAACCCACCCCTAATACACTTCAAAGTACCTCTAACCCACTTGCAACCCACCTGAGCACAAATTCAACCACCCCTCCAACACACCACCACCACACCCAACCCACCCGAACCCACTCTAACTCACACCAGACCACTTCCATTCCACCTCCAGTCCACTTCCAGACCTCCAGACCACCTCCATGTATTAAGATCAGTCACTCTCAGTTACTTAGCCAATCGAGAGGTCAGTCACCAGGTCAGCTACCAGGTCAACCAGGTCACTAGGTCAACTACTAGTTCCATCACCAGGACAACTACCAGCTCACTCACCGGGTCAATCACCAGGACAACCACCAGGTGAATCACCGGGTCAACTACCAGGTTACTCACCGGGTCAGTTACCAGGACAACTACCAGGTCAATCACCGGGTCATCCAGCACACCCAGTTCATGGTGACAGTAAATATCTGTCACGATGAGCTGGGGCTCACTCACCACGAGCTGGGGCTCACTCACCACGAGCTGGGGCTCACTCACCACGAGCTGGGGCTCACTCACCACGAGCTGGGGCTCACTCACCACGAGCTGGGGCTCACTCACCACGAGCTGGGCTCACCACACGAGCTGGGGCTCACTCACCACGAGCTGGGGCTCACTCACCACGAGCTGGGGCTCACTCACTACGAGCTGGGGCTCACTCACCACGGTGCTCTCTCACCGAGCTGGGGCTCACTCACCACGAGCTGGGGCTCACTCACCTACGAGCTGGGGCTCACTCACTACGAGCTGGGCTCACCATAGCTGGGGCTCTCACTACGAGCTGGGGCTCACTCACCACGAGCTGGGGCTCCTCACTACGAGCTGGGGCTCACTCACTACGAGCTGGTGCTCTCTCACTACGAGCTGGGGCTCACTCACTACGAGCTGGGGCTCACTCACTACGAGCTGGGGCTCACTCACCACGAGCTGGTGCTCTCTCACTACGAGCTGGGGCTCACTCACTACGAGCTGGTGCTCTCTCACTACGAGCTGGGGCTCACTCACCACGAGCTGGTGCTCTCTCACTACGAGCTGGGGCTCACTCACCACGAGCTGGTGCTCTCTCACTACGAGCTGGTGCTCTCTCACTACGAGCTGGTGCTCTCTCACTACGAGCTGGTGCTCTCTCACTACGAGCTGGGGCTCACTCACCACGAGCTGGTGCTCTCTCACTACGAGCTGGGGCTCACTCACTACGAGCTGGGGCTCACTCACTCACTACGAGCTGGGGCTCACTCACCACGAGCTGGGGCTCACTCACTACGAGCTGGGGCTCACTCACTCACTACGAGCTGGGGCTCACTCACTCACCACGAGCTGGGGCTCACTCACTCACTACGAGCTGGGGCTCACTCACTCACTATGAGCTGGGGCTCACTCACCACGAGCTGGGGCTCACTCACTCACTACGAGCTGGGGCTCACTCACCACGAGCTGGGGCTCACTCACTACGAGCTGGGGCTCACTCACTACGAGCTGGGGCTCACTCACTCACCACGAGCTGGGGCTCACTCACTACGAGCTGGGGCTCACTCACCACGAGCTGGGGCTCACTCACTCACCACGAGCTGGGGCTCACTCACCACGAGCTGGGGCTCACTCACTGAGCTGGGGCTCACTCACTCACACGAGCTGGGGCTCACTCACCACGAGCTGGGGCTCACTCACTCACTAGAGCTGGGGCTCACTCCTCACACGAGCTGGGGCTCACTCACTACGAGCTGGGGCTCACTCACTCACTACGAGCTGGGGCTCACTCACCACGAGCTGGGCTCTCACTACAGCTGGGGCTCACTCACCACGAGCTGGGGCTCACTCACCACGAGCTGGGGCTCACTCCACACTACGAGCTGGTGCTCACTCACACGAGCTGGGGCTCACTCACCACGACTGGGCTCACTCACACTAGAGCTGGGGCTCACTCACACGAGCTGGCTCACTACACACTACGAGCTGGGGCTCACTCACACCTACGAGCTGGGTCACTCACTACGAGCTGGGGCTCACTCACACTAGAGCTGGGGCTCACTCACTGAGCTGGGTCACTCACTCACCGAGCTGGGACTACTCACTCACCACGAGCTGGGGCTCACTACACACTACGAGCTGGGGCTCACTCACTACGAGCTGGGCTCATCACTAGAGCTGGGGCTCACTCACACGAGCTGGGGCTCACTCACCGAGCTGGGGCTCACTCACTACGAGCTGGGGCTCACTCACCACGAGCTGGGGCTCACTCACCACGAGCTGGGGCTCACTCACACACTACGAGCTGGGGCTCACTCACACACTACACGCTGGGGCTCACTCACACACTACGAGCTGGGGCTCACTCATACACTACGAGCTGGGGCTCACTCACACACTACGAGCTGGGGCTCACTCACTACGAGCTGGGGCTCACTCACTACGAGCTGGGGCTCACTCACTACGAGCTGGGGCTCACTCACCACGAGCTGGGGCTCGTCTCACCACGAGCTAGGCTCACTCACTCACTACGAGCTGGGGCTCACTCACCACGAGCTGGGGATCACTCACCACGAGCTGGGGCTCACTCACTACGAGCTGGGGCTCACTCCTCACCACTAGCTGGGGCTCACTCACTCACTAGAGCTGGGGCTCACTCACTCACCACGAGCTGGGGCTCACTCACTCACTACGAGCTGGGGCTCACTCACCACGAGCTGGGGCTCACTCACTCACTATGAGCTGGGGCTCACTCACCACGAGCTGGGGCTCACTCACCACGAGCTGGGGCTCACTCACCATGAGTTGGAAGTCGCTCACTCACCACGAGCTGGGGCTCACTCACCACGAGCTGGGGCTCACTCACCACGAGCTGGGGCTCACTCACCACGAGCTGGGGCTCACTCACCACTAGCTGGGGCTCACTCACTCACTATGAGCTGGGGCTCACTCACCACGAGCTGGGGCTCACTCACCACGAGCTGGGGCTCACTCACTCACTACGAGCTGGGGCTCACTCACCATGAGTTGGAAGTCGCTCACTCACCACGAGCTGGGGCTCACTCACCACGAGCTGGGGCTCACTCACCACGAGCTGGGGCTCACTCACTCACTACGAGCTGAGGCTCACTCACCACGAGCTGGGGCTCACTCACTCACTACGAGCTGGGGCTCACTCACCACGAGCTGGGGCTCACTCACTGAGCTGGGGCTCACTCACCACGAGCTGGGGCTCGCTCACTCACCACGAGCTGGGGCTCACTCACCACGAGCTGGGGCTCACTCACCACGAGCTGGGGCTCACTCACTCACTACGAGCTGGGGCTCACTCACCACGAGCTGGGGCTCACTCACTACGAGCTGGGGCTCACTCACTCACTACGAGCTGGGGCACACTCACCACGAGCTGGGGCTCACTCACCACGAGCTGGGGCTCACTCACTCACTACGAGCTGGGGCTCACTCACCACGAGCTGTGGCTCACTCACTACGAGCTGGGGCTCACTCATCACGAGCTGGAACTCGCTCACTCACCACGAGCTGGGGCTCACTCACTCACTACGAGCTGAGGCTCACTCACCACGAGCTGGGGCTCACTCACTCACTACGAGCTGGGGCTCACTCACCACGAGCTGGGGCTCGCTCACTCACCCCGAGCTGGGGCTCACTCACTCACTACGAGCTGGGGCTCACTCACCACGAGCTGGGACTCGCTCACTCACCCCGAGCTGGGGCTCACTCACTCACTACGAGCTGGGGTTCACTCACCATGAGCTGGGGCTCACTCACTCACCACGAGCTGGGGCTCACTCTCTCACCAAGAGCTAAGAGCTCACTCGACAAAATTAAGCCCTGAAAACTTCGTTCAACTTAGTGGCTGACGGTGCTCAAGTTTGGGCTTTAGTCGCCAACTTATTAACTAAGTTCAAGAAGAAACGTGTAAAACGTAAGAGAGTAACATGCAATGGATAGAAAGCTGGGTAGATTAGGAAGTAGAATAAAGTAGTAGATGAAAGATAACTGGATAGAAAACGAAGGAGTATTGGAGAGATAAGGAAGCACAACTGGGTAGATAATGAATAAGAAATGGGTAATAATGAAGAAGAATTAGAGTAGGGAGAACAACTGGGGGAGAAATGTTATTTAAAAAATATATCAGTGTCTGGACATTAATTATTACATATATGTGGCGCTCTAAACCATTTATACAGCAAAAGGAGTCGTGGAGGCTCGATCCACCGTCTGGCATTCACGGGTGGCAGACACGGTACGTAGTAGTAGTAGTATTAGCAGTATTAGTAGCAGTAGTAGTAATAGTAGCAGTAGTATTAGTAGTAGCAGTAGAAGTAGTAATAGTAGTACCAGTAATAGAAGTAGCAGTAGAATAGTAGTAGTAGTAGCAATAGTAGAAGTAGTAGTAGTAGAAGTAGTAGTAGTAGTAGTAGAAGTAGTAGTAGTAATAGTAGTAGTAGTAGTAGTAGTACCAGTAGAAGTAGTAGTACCAGTAGAAGTAGTAGTAGTAGCAGTAGTAGCAGTAGTAGTAGCAGTAGTAGTAGCAGTAGTAGTAGCAGTAGTAGTAGCAGTAGAAATAGTGGTAGTAGTAGCAATAGTAGAAGTAGTAGTAGTAGTAGTAGCAGTAGTAGTAGTAGAAGTAGTAGTAGTAGTAGCAGAAGTAGTAGTAGCAGCAGTAGTAATAGTAGCAGTAGTAGTAGTAGTAGTAGCAGTAGAAGTAGTAGTAGTAGCAGTAGTAGTAGTACCAGTAGAAGTAGTAGTAGTAGTAGTAGCAGCAGTAGTAGAATGAGTTGATAGGCAGTGTGTACAGAGTAAAAAGTGTTGACTCAACAAACATCAGGCGGTGAGAGATTCTAAGAATGAAAAAAAATAGTGAGCATGGATGTTTCAAATAACATTTTGTTTACCAACACACACACACACACACACACACACACACACACACACACACACACACACACACACACACACACACACAAAAGGGGATGAGAATACAAAGGCACTACCATGCTTCCAAGAGCTACAGGAAAAAATAAGAGAGAAAATGGCCATGTACAAACGGGAACCAGAGACACAGAGGGAAAGGCAATGTGTGGAGGAGAGGGAGAAGTAAGTGTTTATTCATGGGTTTCAGGAGAGAGAGGGAAGGACACACAATGAAAGATGGCAGGAAGAAAGACAGGAGATTGAAAACATCATCATAGAAATAGGCGAAGAGGACATGTCTGAGATAGTAAATTTTCAGAGAATAGGGGGTACTTGAAGGGGAGAAAACGGCTGGTCAAGCTGGTTTTCAAGACAGAAACAGTGCAAAACAGGATCCTGAAAGAGAAACCATGGCTGAAGGAATCGTCAGCATACAAGAGGGTGTTCCTTGACCGAGACAGAACAAAAACAGAACGACAGAAGCTGAGGGAGAGGACACAAAAGCAAAAGGAGCTAGGAAGAGAGACAAGGACAGAATCAGCAGAGGACAACCAGAGCAGGGCAGAGCAAAAAGAGCAAGCACACACAGAACACCCCAGCACCCCACAACCAAACACGCTAACCCAACACAGACCACAATCCACACTTACAGCCCCCAGCCCACACTATGCTGTAGAATCCCACACCACACTGCCAGGTCCCTCACCCTCACAGACCCCCCAGAACACAGTGTTGGAGAGGAAACTGAAGGTATGGTACAACAACACTGATGGAATAACAAAAAAGTGGGAGGAGTAAAACAAAAGAGTCAAAGAGGCATCACCGGACATCATAGCCCTCACAGAAACCAAGCTCACAGGGATGATAACACATGCCATCTTTCCAACGGGATATCAGATCCTGAGGAAACACAGAGCGAACAGGGGAGGTGGAGGAGTGGCACTGCTGATCAAACACAGATGGGATTTTGATTAGCTGGAGAGAGGAGACAGGGGAGAAGCAAGAGATTACATAATAGGAACGTTTCAGTCTGGAGGTCCCAAGGCGTTAATAGCAGTGATGTATAAACCACCACAGAACAGAAGGAGGCCAAGGCAAGAGTATGATGAGAGTAATAGAGCGATGGCTGACACTATGGCCGAAGTGGCCAGAAGGGCTCATGCGAGCAGGGCAAAGCTACTGATCATGGGTGACTTCAACCACAAGGAAATTGATTGGGAGAACTTGGAGCCACATGGGGGCCAAGAAACGTGGAGTGTTAAGATGATGGAGGTTGTACTGGAAAACCTCATGTACCAACACATAAGGGACACTACCAGAGAGAGAGAGTAAAGGATGAACCAGCGAGACTGGACCTACTATTCACCTTGAGTAGTGCAGATATTGAGGACATCACATATGAAAGACCCCTCGAGGAAAGTGATCATGTGGTTCTGAGCTTCAAATACATAGCAGAGTTACAAGTGGAGAGGGCAGCAGGAAGGGCCGGACGAAGGAAGCCAAATTGCAAGAAAGGGGACTATGCAAGCAAGAAGAACTTCCTGCACGGGGTTCAGTGGGACAAAGAATTGGCAGGGAAGTCAGTAAACGAGATGATGGAATATGTGACAACAATTTGCAAAGAATATGAGAAGAGGGTTGTACCCAAGGGTAACAGGAACAACGAAAAAGCCAGGATGAGCCCATGGTTCACCCAAAGGTGCAGGGAGGCCAAAACCAAGTGTGCTAGAGAATGGAAGAAGTATAGAAAGCAAAGGACCCAGGAGAATAAGGAGAGCAGTCATAGAGCCAGAAATGAATATGCACAGGTAAGAAGGGAGGCCCAAAGACAATACGAGAATGATATAGCAGCAAAAGCCAAATCTGACCCAAAACTGTTGTATAGCCACATCAGGAGTAAAACAACAGTCAAGGACCAGGTAATCAGGCTGAGGAGGGGAGCTCACAAGAAATGACTGTGAAGTATGTGAGGAGCTCAACATGACATTCAAAGAAGTGTTCATAGAGGAGACAGAAGGGCCTCCAGAAAGGCGGAGAGGTGGGGTACACCATCAAGGGTTGGACACAATACATACAACCGAGGAAGAAGTGTAAAGACTGCTAAGCAAGCTAGATACCTCAAAGGCGATGGGGCCGGATAACATCTCTCCATGGGTCCTGAGAGAGGGAGCAGAGGTGCTATGTGTACCACTAACAACAATCTTCAACACATCTATCGAAACAGCGCGACTACCTGAAGTATGGAAGACAGCAAATGTAGTCCCAATTTTTAAAAAAGGAGACAGACACGAAGCATTAAACTACAGACCAGTGTCACTGACATGTATAGTATGCAAGGTCTTGGAGAAGATTATCAGTAGAAGAGTGGTGGAGCGCCTAGAAAGAAATGAGCTTATCAACGACGGCCAGCACGGTTTTAGGGACGGGAAATCCTGTGTCACAAACCTACTGGAGTTCTATGACAGGGTGACGGCAGTAACACAAGAGAGAGAGGGGGGATAGATTGCATTTTCTTTAACTGTAGGAAGGCGTTTGACACAGTTACATATAACAGATTAGTACAAAAGCTGGAGAACCAGGCAGGGATAACAGGGAAGGCACTACAATGGATCAGGGAATACCTGTCAGGAAGACAACAGCGAGTCATGGTACGTGGCGAGGTGTTAGAGTGGCGCCTGTAACGAGCGGGGTGCCACAGGGATCAGTCTTAGGACCGATGCTGTTTCTTGTATTTGTGAACGACATGATGGAAGGAAGAGCCTGCGAAGTGTTCCTGTTTGCAGATGATGAAAAGTTGATGAGAAGTATTCAATCGGACGAGGACCAGGCAGAACTACAAATGAATCTGGACAGGCTGCAAGCCTGGTCCAGCAACAGGCTCCTGGAGTTCAACCCCACCAAGTGCAAAGTCATGAAGATTGAGGAAGGGCAAAGAAGACCACAGACGGAGTACAGTCTAGGGGGCCGGAGACTACAAACCTCACTCAAGGAAGAGGATCTTGGGGTGAGCATAACACCGGGCACATCTCCTGAGGCGCACATCAATCAAATAACTGCTGCAGCATACGGGCGCCTGGTAAACCTAAGAACAGCATTCCGACATCTTAATAAGGAATCATTCAGGACCCTGTACACTGTGTATGTTAGGCCCATATTGGAGTAAGCAGCGCCAGTTTGGAACCCTCACCTACCCAAGCACGTAAGAAAACTAGAGAAAGAGCAAAGGTTTGCAACAAGACTAATTCCGGAGCTAAGGGATATGTCCTACGAGGAAAGGTTAAGTTGAAATCGACCTGACGACACTGGAAGACAGGAGAGATAGAGGGGATATGATAACGACATATAAAATACTGAGAGGAATCGACAAGGTGGACAGAGACAGAATGTTGCAGTGATTGGACACAGCAACAAGGGGTCACAGTTGGAAGTTGAAGACTCAGATGAATAGTCTGGGAAGTGATGTAGTGGAGGCAGGATCCATACATAGCTTTAAGAAGAGGTATGATAAAGCTTATGGAGCGGAAAGAGTGATCTAGTAGCGGCAAGTGAAGAGGCGGGGCCAGGAGCTGTGACTCGACCCCTGCAACCACAACTAGGTGAGTATAACTAGGTGAGTACACACACACACACACACAAACACCCTCCCACACATACACAAACACACTATACACAACAGGTCAAGTGTCTATAGACAAACGCCTTTGACAACTAGTACCTACTACTACAAAACACACACATACACTCTCTCTCTCTCTCTCTCTCTCTCTCTCTCTCTCTCTCTCTCTCTCTCTCTCTCTCTCTCTCTCTCTCTCTCTCTCTCTCTCTCTCTCTCTCTAACTCACTCTTATAAAATAATAAACTTAAGAAAAAAAAAAAAAAACCGCACAATTACATACACACATTCACACAAGCACGAACATACACAGGCACATAGAAGCTACTGCACATGATATGGACAATTACGACTGAAGAACGAACTAAAGAACTGGAAGAGAACATAAAAGAAAGCTGAAGAACTCTCCGAAAATAATGAAGGGGAGGGTAGAAAGGAAAATAATGAAAAAGCAAAGGAGAAAAGTCACTAAGAGATACACACGCAACACCAGAAGAAAGAAGTAACAAGGGAACTAGTGACAGCAGACAAGACAATCTGAAAAAAATATGACTGGGAAAAGGAAAGAGGGAGGTCACTGATGATCTATGGAATCAAGAAGGCTAATTTCAGGCCAAGAGGGTCGGAGGAGGAGAAGGAACATAAGATCTTATTGATCGTTGAGTGTGAAGGAGGGAGGGAGGAACTGGTGAAGTTTGTCGGAGGACGGGAAAAGGGAGCCAGTGCACAGTCAGATTAACTTTGTAGTCACAAGTAGCTCAAATCAGGATCTTTAGATACAAAGCCAAAGCAAAGCTACAATGTGGACCAGAAATGTGGAGTGTTGAGATGATGGAAGTAGTAATGGAAACTTTTAAGTGTCTGCATGTGAACAGAGAGAGAGAGAGAGAGAGAGAGAGAAGAGAGAGAGAGAGATGAGCCAACAAGCATGGATCTAGTATTTTCCATAAGTGCATCTAATATAGGTGATATAAAATATTATAGACCTCTGTATGCTAGCAACCACAGAGTGAAAGTAAACATTACAGGGACAAACATTACAAGGACAGACAATGAGATGATGCAGTAGCTAGACATAAAGTGCCAAGAGACAGGAAAACAACATACACAGAAAATGGAATAGTAAGAATAAAGAGAGAGATCGAGGTTCACACAAAGATCCAAAGAGTAAAAGTAATGCAGGTTCACGGGAAAATTTTTAAAAAGTAAAGGACTGAAGAAAAAAAATCAGCAGAGGAGCCAAAAACGAATATGAGGGTGAGAAGAGAACTTGAGTGACACTTGGAGGATGACAGCAGCAGAAGCTAAATCAGCTTCACAACCATAGCGGAAGAAAGACAACGGTAAAAATACATAAATAACCCATACATAGGAGGGAGGAGCTTACGACGACGTTTCGGTCCGACTTGGACCATTTACAAAGTCACACTAACATGAGAGAGTGAGAGAACCAGTATTTATAGGCGAGGAGAGACAAGGACGGGAACAAGAGAGGTAGAAAAAGTAGTGGTAAGGCTAGTAGTGGTAGTGGTAAGGCTGGTAGTGGTAGTGGTAAGGCTGGTAGTGGTAGTGGTAAGTCTAGTAGTGGTAAGTCTAGTAGTGGTAAGTCTAGTAGTGGTAAGTCTAGTAGTGGTAGTGGTAAGGCTGGTTGTGGCAAGTCTAGTAGTGGTAAGTCTAGTAGTGGTAAGTCTAGTAGTGGTAGTGGTAAGGCTGGTTGTGGCAAGTCTAGTAGTGGTAGTGGTAAGTCTAGTAGTGGTAGTGGTAAGGCTGGTAGTGGTAGTGGTAAGTCTAGTAGTGGTAGTGGTAAGTCTAGTAGTGGTAGTGGTAGTGGTAAGTCTAGTAGTGGTAGTGGTAAGTCTAGTAGTGGTAGTGGTAAGGCTGGTAGTGGTAGTGGTAAGTCTAGTAGTGGTAGTGGTAAGGCTGGTTGTGGCAAGTCTAGTAGTGGTAGTGGTAAGTCTAGTAGTGGTAAGTCTAGTAGTGGTAGTGGTAAGTCTAGTAGTGGTAGTGGTAAGTTTAGTAGTGGTAAGTCTAGTAGTGGTAGTGGTAAGGCTGGTAGTGGTAAGTCTAGTAGTGGTAGTGGTAAGGCTGGTAGTGGTAAGTCTAGTAGTGGTAGTGGTAAGGCTGGTAGTGGTAGTGGTAAGTCTAGTAGTGGTAAGTCTAGTAGTGGTAGTGGTAAGTCTGGTAGTGGTAAGTCTAGTAGTGGTAAGTCTAGTAGTGGTAAGTCTAGTAGTGGTAGTGGTAAGTCTAGTAGTGGTAGTGATAAGTCTAGTAGTGGTAGTGGTAAGTCTAGTAGTGGTAAGTCTAGTAGTGGTAAGTCTAGTAGTGGTAAGTCTAGTAGTGGTAAGTCTAGTAGTGGTAAGTCTAGTAGTGGTAAGTCTAGTAGTGGTAAGTCTAGTAGTGGTAGTGGTAAGTCTAGTAGTGGTAGTGATAAGTCTAGTAGTGGTAGTGGTAAGTCTAGTAGTGGTAGTGGTAAGTCTAGTAGTGGTAGGGGTAAGTCTAGTAGTGGTAGTGGTAAGTCTAGTAGTGGTAAGTCTAGTAGTGGTAGTGGTAAGTCTAGTAGTGGTAGTGATAAGTCTAGTAGTGGTAGTGGTAAGTCTAGTAGTGGTAGTGGTAAGTCTAGTAGTGGTAGTGGTAAGTCTAGTAGTGGTAGTGGTAAGTCTAATAGTGGTAAGTCTAGTAGTGGTAAGTCTAGTAGTGGTAAGTCTAGTAGTGGTAGTGGTAAGGCTGGTAGTGGTAAGTCTAGTAGTGGTAGTGGTAAGTCTAGTAGTGGTAAGTCTAGTAGTGGTAGTGGTAAGGCTGGTAGTGGTAAGTCTAGTAGTGGTAGTGGTAAGGCTGGTAGTGGTAGTGGTAAGTCTAGTAGTGGTAGTGGTAAGCCTGGTAGTGGTAAGTCTAGTAGTGGTAGTGGTAAGTCTAGTAGTGGTAAGTCTAGTAGTGGTAGTGGTAAGGCTGGTAGTGATAAGTCTAGTAGTGGTAGTGGTAAGTCTAGTAGTGGTAAGTCTAGTAGTGGTAGTGGTAAGGCTGGTAGTGGTAAGTCTAGTAGTGGTAGTGGTAAGGCTGGTAGTGGTAGTGGTAAGTCTAGTAGTGGTAGTGGTAAGCCTGGTAGTGGTAAGTCTAGTAGTGGTAAGTCTAGTAGTGGTAGTGGTAAGTCTAGTAGTGGTACTGGCTCCCTCACTCTCTTCTGTTAGTGTGACTTTGTAAATGGTCCCAGTTGGACCGAAACGTCGTCATAAGCTCCTCTCTCCTATTTGTGGGTTATTTGTTGTTTACCAGGTAATGTGACTGAAGAAAGGAGAAGAGCTCACGAGAAACGACAAGGAAAGCTGTGTTCTCCGTGGAAACATCGATAAAACCAAAGAATCAAAGAGAAAGGATACTCAATCAGGAGCCGGACACTATACACCTGGCAGTTGAGGAGGTGTAAAGTTCTCAGGGTGAGCCGGATACACAAAAAGTAATAGAACCTGATAAAATGTCCCCATGGGTTCTGCGAGGAGCAGAAGCGCTATCTGAACTACTAGATAAAATCCACAATAAGTCAACTGCCAAAGATCTGGAAGGCAGTAAGAGTAGTTCCAATATTTAAGAAGGGGGAGAGACAGAAAGCAGAAACTACAGACCTGTATCACTGACATGCGTACTGTCTACCTGGAGTCTACCTGGAGAGAATTCCAGGGGTCAACGCCCCCGCGGCCCGGTCTGTGACCAGGCCTCCTGTTGGACCAGAGCCTGATCAACCAGGCTGTGTAAGGTGATGGAGAAGATAATCAGTAGGTGAGTAGTAGAGCACTTAAAGAGAAGATTTTTCGTAACAACCAACTCGGGCTTAGAGATAGCAATTCTTGCCTCACGGACTTTCTGGATTTCTACGTCAAAGTAACAGAAGTGAGGCAGGAAAGAGAGAGGGAGGAGGATGGGTAGACTACATATTCATGGACAAATGGAAGATGAGTAGTGGAGGAAAGGTAATAGGAGATGCTCTAGGAGAGACAACAGAAGTAAAAGAGAAGACACTATAGAATGACCAGGAAGAGGTGGTGGAGAAAGACGAAAAGTGAGGAGAGACAACAGGGGGAAGCGGAAGAGAGAGGAGATGGAGGAGAGAAAAATGAGGATATATAGAATAGAGAACGGGAGGTGGAAGAGAGAGAAGTGGACGTGAAAGCAAGAGAAGAGGTGGAGAAAGAGGAGAAGCATTAGGGATCTAAGAAGAGGCGTCGGGGCCAGTGACAGCTGCGTGACACCCGCCGCCAGCACAGGGAGTGGGGCAACTGACAACAACAGGCAGTGGGGCAGCCAAGATAGATGACTGCAAGAAACTCCACGCAAACCGTGAGATAGAGGGAGAGGGCGAGAGGGGGGGGGGAGGAGGGAACAGAGAGGGAGAGACCGGGGAGATGAGGGAAGAGAGAGAGAAATATTTCCTAATGCCTGTGGTGATATATTGTACACACACATAGGCACACATAAGAATGATGGTGATCAAATTACTCTCCGTCCATCCCTCCCTCCCTCCATCCCTCCCTCCCTCCATCCATCCCTCCTTCCCTTCCCTCCATCCCTCCCTCCATCCCTCCCTCCCTCCTTCCCTCCCTCCATCCCTCCCTCCATCCTTCACACGCTCCCTTTCATCAGAACTTCAACAAACTCAAATATACTAACGAGGATGATAGGTAGTGATGCATCACCGGCGGCTTCAAGCAACAACCAGACAAGACCACTCGCCCCTCCACACACAAATACAGCCGCCAAACACCAGCAAACACAGCCTGGGCCCCTGCGGCAAGAGACTGCACCGCGCTGTGTTTGAACTGTAAGCGCACCCAGAAACTCATCACTCTTTTACAGATGTTGTGGAAGCCTCGACGGCTGGAGCAAGCACCATCTTGACTGACTGACAGCAGGACAAATACACACAAGCAAGGACATACAGGCGTGTGTGTGTGTGTGTGTGTGTGTGTGTGTGTGTGTGTGTGTGTGTGTGTGTGTGTGTGTGTGTGTGTGTGTGTGTGTGTACTCACCTATTTGTATTTACCTGTTTGTGGTTGCAGGAGTCGAGTCACATCTCCTGGCCCCGCCTCTTCACTGGTCGCTAATAGGTCACTCTTCCTGCTCCATAAGCGTTTCATACCTCTTCTTAAAGCTATGCATGGATCCTGCCTCCACTACATCACTTTCCAGACTATTGCACTTCCTGACAACTCTGTGACTGAAGAAATGCTTAATATCATCCTTGTGATTCATCTGAGTCTTCAACTTCCAACTGTGACTCCTTGTTGCTGTGTCCCATCTCTGGAACATCCTGTCTCTGTCCACCCTGTCGATTCCTCTCAATATTTTATATGTCGTTAGCATATCCCCCCTATCTCTCCTGTCTTCCAGTGTCTTCGTGTGTGTGTGTGTGTGTGTGTGTGTGTGTGTGTGTGTGTGTGTGTGTGTGTGTGTGTATTTCATTGATAGCTGGACGTCATTTTTCTCCCCAGTGTAATTTCCCTTTTATTTGACGCTCATATACTGCGTCGTTTAATCAGTGGGAAAGTGCTGTTTGCTGCTGACAACAAGGACTTCTCTGCACCGGGTACTTTAAATGGTTCAGTAATAAAAGGAGCTCTGCCAGACAGTGAAATAGAAGAAGTCGTCTCCCGCCACCATCCCTGTTATGACATCAGCGTCTACCTGGGGTCTACCTACCTGGAGTCTACCTACCTGGAGTCTACCTACCTGGAGTCTACCTACCTGGAATCTACCTACCTAGAGTCTACCTACCTGGAGGTGGACTCCAGGTAGGTGCAGAGAAATAGTTCAAATAAAATAAAAAGTTCATTCCAGAGTAATGTGAATTTGCCAGGAAATGTGAAGGCACTGCAGCGGCACTTGTTGGTAGGGAGGAGAAAGAGAAGTTATGGTATCCCCATATAAGTTCCTAAAAGGATATTGGAAAATACACAAGGAAGATTTCTTGGCACTAAGACGAGCAAGAGACTTCAGTTTCAAAATAAAGAAAATACAATGCAGAAAGGACACCGTTAAAAATTTCTTCCGAAATGGAGCGTTAGATATGTTGAAGGGCGTCCCAGAGAAAGTAATGTGGGACGTAACGTTGAAAAAATGCAGGAAAAGCAACACAAGAAAAGAGTAAGAAAGATAGACAGACGGGAAGATAGACAGATACAGAGACTGTTAAAGAGAGAGAGAGACATTCTATACCACAAGACGGGCAGCAAGCAGCAACTTCACTCTGGCTGTAACCTTCTCCAGAACATCACTTCATCTGATATAATTTATCCCCAGGATGACTCGAGTCTGGAACACATTCGTACAGCATTATGATGTCAACGAGATAAAGTCAGTTGATCAAATGAAAATGTCGACCCACAGATAGCTACAACTTCATCCTGTTCCCTACTTGTATGTTTCATAACAATAAAAATGCTTTCAAATGAGCTGATGTAGGTAACAGCTCTTAGCTTGTCAATAAAGTTAGGAATCCTTAACTTGTCAATAGATTGTCAATAAAGTTATGGATCCTTAACCTAACCTTGTCAAACCCTGTGTAGAGAGAGAGAGAGAGAGAGAGAGAGAGAGAGAGAGAGAGACCTGCAGGCAGACAGAGAGCCAGAGCCGGCCGACAGCGATGATAAAGAAGATTAATTGACACAAGAAGTATAGAGGACGGAAGGCAAAGGGAGAGAGAGAGAGAAGAGGAGCGAAGAAGTTGACGCGAGAGAGAAAATTGAAAGGCTGAGGAAGATTGATGGGGGTGGTGGAGGGGAGACAAGAGTGAGGCCAGCAAAGGGAGTAGAGCGACCAGGGGGCGTGATGGATGGATGGATAGGAAGGGAAGGTCAGGGGGGGGTTGATGGAGGGTTGAAGGGGGGAGAGGAGGAAATGGAGGTGGAGAGGAGTGGATGAGTTGGAGGATGAATGATGATGATCATCATCATGCAGGTCAAATTATAATAATACAACGCACGAAAGACATAAATACAGGAGATACAATTGATATGTCTGCCTCTGAAGATTCAGGCAAGAGGCAGACATACCAACTGAATATACAGGCAAGATGAAGACATACCAACTGAATATACAGGCAAGATGCAGACATACCAACTGAAGATACAGGCAAGGGGCAGACATACCAACTGAAGATACAGGCAAGAGACATACCAACTGAAGATACAGGCAAGAGACATACCAACTGAAGATACAGGCAAGAGGACGACATACCAACTGAAGATACAGGCAAGGGGCAGACATACCAACTGAAGATACAGGCAAGAGGCAAGCAGTTTATTACAGTAGACAAACACACGAACTTGATATACAAGCCAGTGTGACACAGTATTACACAGGAAACAGGTACATGAATTGGAGATACAGGATAGGGTGACAGGCACAATGCCGGCGTTCTGGAAGTCGTGTTCACAACTGTGTCACAAGAGTGCCAGTATCACATCTCAGAAGAAAATGATAGGATGGATAATGAAAACTTGCAAAACAAGGGATGCCATGCCAATGATGATCCTCTTTAAGTCACTTGTTCTCTCTGGTCTGGAATGCTCCACTAACAGCCCTTTCAAGGTAGATGAAATTGTTGATCTAGAGAACGTACAGAAAACCTTCACTTCACGTATTAGTTCAGTCAAGCATCTTAATTACTGGGAACGTTTAAAGTCCCTTGACCTGTACTTCCTGGAAGACAGGCGAGAAAGATACATAATAATCTACATCAGGAAAATCCTAGAGGGACTGGTCTCAAATCTGCACATCAAAATCATTCCCTATGAAAGCAAAAGACTAGGCAGACTGCAACATACCCGAAAGAAGAGCAGGGGCGCAGAGGTACATTAAGAAAATACACAATAAGTGTTCAGGGCCCAAAACTGTTCAATAGCCTCCCATCATACATAAAGGGGAATTACCAACAGACCCCTGGCTGTCTTCAAGAGGGAACTGGACAGATACCTAAAGTCAATGCCTGATCAGCCGGACTGATTCGTATGATGGACCGAGTACGTTCAGCAGTAACAGTCTGGTTGATCAGGTCTTGATCCACCAGGAGGTCTGGTCGAAGACCTGGCCGCGGGGGCGTTGACCCCATGGAACGACCTCCAGGTAAACTCCGGGAATGAGGGGCGGGGGAATAACAAGGGTAACAAGTCAGGTCCCCAAAGGACCAATCTTAAGACGCATTATATACATGTTATATGTAAGTGCTCTACAAGGAGAGACTGATTCCAACATGCTAATGTTTGCTGATGATGCACAGTTAATGGGCAAAATACAAATGAATTTAAAACAGCAGGAATAATTGAATGAGCTTCAATAATGGTCATTATCTGGTTATTGTAGTTCAATCACAGCAATAAAACCTAACCTTGGAACCGACCGAATTATTATTATTATTATTATTATTTAAATGAAAGCTTAACCCGCCAAGCACATGGGGTGGTGGAGCTCCAGTCGTCGGTCCGCTGATCGTGGCCCTGACTCTAATCAAGCTGCTGTGATGGAAACCAGGCATTACTTTCCACCTGGAAGCGACACAGCTTGATGTCTTAACCAGACAGATATATTTGAAAGGAAATATCACGATGAGCTGATCTTGTGAAGAAAAACTAAATAGAATAATGACTACAACTTATGTAAGGCAAGTGAGCATGAGACCTGCCTTCAGGACCTTGAACAAGACATCGTAACACTCATTGAGTATGGTAAAAGACACATATGCAGCTACGTGAAAATGTTATTTATGGTTTGTCGACCGACCATGCAGTTAATAAAGCTCTTTTTATCTTCTAGTCTGCAGCATCAGTCTACCTACCTGGAGTCTACCTGGACAGTGTTCCGGGGGTCAACGCCCCCACGACCTGGTCCTTGACCAGGCCTCCTGGTGGATCAGGGCCTGTTCAACGTAGCCTATTACTGCTGGCCACATGTAATCCAACATATAAGCCACAGCCCGGCTAGTCACGAACTGACTTTAGGAACCTATCCAGTTTCCTCAGGAAGACACCTAGGGTGCTATTGATATTCATCCTTATGTATGACAGTAGGCTACTGAATAATCTTGGACCTCCCTCACTCTTATTGTGTTGTCTCTCAGTGTACTCATGGCATCCTTGCTTTTCACTGGGGGGTATATTGTATCGTCTGAAAAGACTTTTGTTTTCAAAGGGAGTGATGTCTGTGTGTAGATCTGGGATCAGTCCCTTTAGAATTTTCCTGGCCTGCGTTCCAAGGAGGAGTACAGGTCAAGGGACTTCTAACGATCCCAGTAATTGAGGTCTGATATTCTTTGTTATTGTTTTGCTGCCACCTTTGTGGAGCGGGGCTACATCTGTTGTTTTGAAGACTATGGGATAATCTTCATGTCTAGGGTTCCTCTCTATTTAAGGCATGCGTTAGGGGTTTCTTGTAGTGCATATTGAACATGGAGTTCCACGAATATAGGCCTGGGGAAGAATGCATGGGCATGGTATCAATGGCCTTTTCAAGGTCCAGTGACGTTAGGGTTATATCATAAATTTTGGAGATATTGACATGGTTTTGAGTCTCGTTCATGAAGAATTCATTGAGATTTTCGACCTTTAGTCGACAGAGTCACATTTAGACTTCAGTGTTTCACTCATTTCATTCATATCACCAGTGCAAGTTCCACCTCGTTTGAGCAAGAGCCCAATACTGGATGTAGTTTTTGCCCTGGATAAAGCATTTGAGAAGAAATATTTTGGATTTATTTCAATCTCACAAACTGTTTTTAGCTCCCTCTGTCTCTCCTCAGTTATATGATTCATTCAACTTGAGTTTATTATTTTCTATTTCCCTGGCCAGTGCTTCCTTCCACATATCGGAAACTCTAGCACCTTGAGAAGCTCTGTGATTTTTTCCTTTGTCTGTAGAGGGAGCATCTCTCTTTAAAATTTATCTTCTTTTTTCCTAGTGGAATGTGCCTTGAACATACTTCTAGTCCCGCAGAAGTGATCCAGTCTAGACACTGGTTGTGATCCATGTTATTTAGTGATCCAGTCTAGACACTGGTTGTGATCCATGTTATTTAGTGATCCAATCTAGACACTGGTTGTGATCCATGTTATTTAGTGATCCAGTCTAGACACTGGTTGTGATCCATGTTATTTAGTGATCCAGTCTAGACACTGGTTGTGATCCATGTTATTTAGGATATCTTCCCAGCATGTTTAATTAGGGACACGATTTGTTTGGTTCGGTTGATATTCTTGTTGTTAAAGTTGAAATTGTTGAAAATACCTCTAAAAGTTGTTTGCATTTCGCTAGTCAGCAGCCTTGCGTGTAAATTTGAATTTCGATTAGGGTGTGATCTGAATTAATTACCTTCAATACTGTTAAATTTCGTTCCAGATCATCATCGTTTGTGAAAATAAGGTGAAGTGTATTTTCCAGTCTTGTTAGCTCCACTGTTTACTGGCTTAAGGAGACTTATTACATAACCTCACCAGCTCATTTGTGTAAGAATATTCGTCTGAGCTGCCTCCTGGCTTTATCACCAATCAACAAGATATTTGGGACTGGGGTTGAAAGATTTTCCAGGCAGTATTCAGTTTTCAACAGCTGTTCCTTGAACTGTTGTGACATATATAACCACAATGACGAGGTTTTGGTCTTCAATCTTTACTATCAAAGCTTCAGCTACATAATTTGTGGTGTTTACTAACAAATGAGCGACTCTTACGCATACAAGCCCACCCAACCCTGTTGCCTATTTTGTGTAGAGCCCAATTTAGACAAGCATATAAAATAAACCCGCGAGAGTTTGGATGCTGACCAAGAGAGAGTCCCAGAGCTGAGGCGCACGAACTATGAGGAAAGACAATGTGAATTATTTACAGACATTGAAGGAATGAGGAGGAAGAATAGGCATTACCACGACTTACAAAATACTCTGGGGCATTGTCTGAGTTAACAAGAACAGACTTTTTATTTTCTAAGGGCCATAATGAGGGAACACAAAGGGTGCCTGAACACCCAGACCATCCTGAGAGACATTATAAACCCCGGTGTTATATCAAGCCTAGCAAATTGGTAATAGAATATTGCATGAATAATAAATATCAAGAAACATACAGAAAAGTATTGATAAGTTTATAGTGGATAAGGTAGAACTCTGTGATTTACGTGTCATTGTACGTGTTCATGAAACTGTCACAGTGGCGGCAGCACTTCCTTGTAACTTTCCTGGTTGAGACATGCTAATATGAAGCGGCAATATTCAGTGAGGCTTCATCACTGGTTGAACCTTTAACGTTGACGTTTACTGACCCATTTGTTTCTCGCTGTGTTCTTAACAATCTTAATAAGAATTTAAAAGAGTGTTTTTTTCTTTAAGTGGCCGGCTAAGATGTAAATGAACATCTTTTCTGGCTATGTTATCCCGCCTGTGAGCCAGAAATATGATGATATCAAATAGGTCCCATCCTTCACGCCCTCACAAAAGCCTCTCAGTTTGAAGCCGCGTGCATTTTATCCTGCACTTGTTTCGTTCGTGTGTTCTCATACAAGGTTCACAGACCTTCGTTCACTCGTCGCTTAAACTAGAAATCTTTCCGTAAAATCGCTCCTTCAGTCTGGTTGAAATATTCTGGGATGAGTAGAGATTTACAGAGTGCGATGAATAATGAGATTGCCAGCCACATAGTGAGCGCGTCAGTCACTTGTCACCAGGGTGTGGAGGGGATGTTGGAGCTCCACCAGCACCTCCCTCTCATCTCCATCACCAGCAGTCCTCCAGCACTCCTCACCACCACCTCCACGCTGGAGGCCTGCAGTGTGTGTCCTCGTCGTCTCCACGGAATGAATAATGTAATCCCATAATATCATGTAAAATGGCCGCGGGCGGAGTTTTCACAGCGTGCGCGCCCCAAAAGGCTTTTGTTGTGTGTGGTTGCGGGCTGGGACGGCGGGCGGTGCACAAAAAGCCCCTCCCTCGGCAGTCATTAGAAGAGATCGGTTAACCGAAGCTTTTAGTCGTCGCCCTCACAAAGACGCGGCGCTGCGAGGCAATTTTGGGCTTACACTTACATCCAGATAAAGGAGAAAATACTAAAATTCCTCCCTAAATATTCAGGTCGTAAAAAATAAGTCACAACACCGAGGTTGCAACAATTCGCGCGACTTGATAACTGACGGTCCGAAACGTCGTCTGGCTTCATTCACTTTCAGTTTGTGGCTTAGTTGGGAGTTGAGCGAGTACCGGAGCCTCTTCTACAGCACACGTGGGTGCGAGTTGTGACTATGTTGACCAGTATGAGAGGAGCTTCCCCCCCCCCTCACAGCCACAGCCAAGGACACATCTACACTGTGTAGGCCACAGAGAACACATCCACACCAAGGAGGCCACACCCACACCAAAGAGGCCACACTCACACCGTGCAGGCCACGCCCACACGAAGGACACGCCCACACCACGGAGACGATATCCACACGTACGGAGGACACACTCAAAATACCAGTAAAGCATTATAAATAAAGCAGTAATGAGTAAAGTAATACTTCACAAAACACTACTTGATAGTTTACAAAGTTATTCTCTGCATGTCGTAAGATACTGGAAAAGTTATCCGGAGTCTGAGTCTCGTTTGGCTGTTACGTCTTACTTGTCTCAGCCCGTAAAACTAAGTCACATAGGTACACTAACGTCAGGAAGACTAGTAAATTTCTCAGGGTATAGGCACTGAGGGACGTAAACCTCACAGTGTATTAGGTATACTTGTATACCTGCTCGTTAATTCAAATATCTAATCAGCAAATCACGTGGCGGCACCACAGTGCCCAAAAGCATGCAGCCATAGTCAAGAGGTTCAGCTGTTGATCGTACCAACCATTACAATGGAGAAAAGAAATGTGACCTGAGTGACTTAGACCATGGAGTCATTGTTGGCGCCAGACGTGGTGGTTTGAGTAGCTCAGAATCTGCTGATCTGGGATTTTCACCCACATCCAGTGAGTGACAGTTCTGTGGGCGAAAATGCCTTGTTAATAAGAGTGGTCAGAGGAGAATGGCTAGACTGTTTCAAGCTGACAGAAAGGCGACAGTAACATAAATAACTACGTATAACAACAGAGGTATACAGAAAAGCATATCTAAACGCACGACACGTCGAATCTTGAAGTGGATGGGATGCAATAGCCGAATATGACACCGGGTTCCACTCCTATCAGCTAAGAACAAGAATCTGAGGCTGCAGTGGCCATAGGTTCACCATAAATGAACAGATGAATATTGGAAAATCGTGTCTGGTCTGATGAATCGCGATTTCTGATGCAACATGCAGAATATGGCGTGGTGGAAGGGAA
>WNWK01000386.1:375000-521849 GCA_009830355.1 Cherax destructor
ATGCTGTGATGGAGTTGGAGTGTTGTTCTTGACGTGGAGATACTGTTAGCACTGGCGATGTTGTGCTAGAAGTGCAACTAGTGCTGGCAGTGGGGAACTAGCGCTGCCAGTGGGACAATTGTGATGGGGTCGTTATGTTTGGAGTAGAAGTGTCATTGTTGATGGGACTGGTGTACTTTGTAAGTGGCGGTACTGTTGTTGTTGTTTTTTCTATTGGTGGGCCTAGATTGTTGTTGATGAGAGTATTACTGTAGCACTCCACAATTCCTGGTGGCACTGTAACTTTTAAGAATAGTGGTGGTGGCTCTGACGTTTCTGCTGGTGTCATTGTTGCTCGTGATTGAGGATGCATCTGCTGGTGTTATTAAATAACAGCTGTGACAAATGATATTTTTGTTGTTAGTTTTGCTTTCCTGCAACAGTTACCTTGATAAAATAAATCTTTTGTAAAGCTTACCCTTCAGCTAGATCCCTTCTCTTTACCTGTAAGACAGCGCTGTATAACCCTTAAGGGTTTAGCGCTTCGCTATGATTATAATAATAATGTACCTGCAGGATACCTGTAGTCGCTTCCGGAGGTCACTGCCCCCGCTATCCGGTCCCAGACCAGATTATTGACCTGATCATTCAAGCTATTGCTGCCAAGCGTCCGCAGCCCAACGTATGCACCACAGCCCAGCTGATCAGGAACAATTTTAGAGGAAGTTGTTGAATTCCCTCTTCAAGACAGATAAGGGTTTGCTGGTAATCCTCCTTATGCATGGAGGGAAGAGTGTTGAAGAGTCGTGGTTCCTTTACCCTTATTAGTTCTCTATTTGCATTCATCGCTTCCCTGTTTTTCATCGGAGGTATCCTGCACTTTCTGCCAAGATTTTTGTTACCATATGTAGTGATTTTGGTGTGAAAGTTTAGGACTAATCACTCTAGTATCCTCCAGGCGTAGATATGAAGTATCTTTCTCTCCTATACTCTAAGGAGTACAGTTCTCTGTGAATTTTCCAGCTCAGCAGTTCCTCCTTCCTTGAAGAGCGCCATTATTATACACCAATATTCCAGCCTATAGAGACAGATTGGTATCTTTTGTTCTGAAAATCCTTGTTTTCCAACCTATCATTTTTCTTGCAACTGCGGCGATAATGTGGATGTGCTCCTTGAATGAGATCTGACATTATCACTCCCAGGTCTCTTATCTTGGACTTATGTTTCGTTAAGTGGTTTGAGCTTGTTTTGTGTTCCGATCATGTTTATATTTTCCTCTACCTTTCCGTTATATAGTAACCGAAATTTGTCCTCATTGAACATCATATTACTGCCAGTAGCTTGGAGGTTTGTTGTGTCTTATGTGGATGCCACTCTCATACTAATTCTAGTATCGCCCGCAAAGGATGATACAGATAAAAGAATGAAAAAGAGAAGTGTGGCGAGTACTGTAACACCCACTAATTTCATTTTGTTTACTATTATTCTTTGGGTTCTATTTGTAAGGAAGTCCATTTGTCCACCTTTCCTCATTCCTTTAGCTCGCATTTTATGTGCAGTTACCCCATGGTCGCACTTGTCAAAAACTTTGGCATTTCAGTGTATACCACATCTTCATTCTGGTTGGCCTCTAGTGTATCCAAGACCTGGGTTACGCAATTGGTGTGATTTCATTGATTAGCAAATCTTACTTCTTAAAACCCTTTCAGAAAGTTATACTATGTAGGCCGAAAGCATTATTTATGTGTAGATTTTGTGCATGTACTTTACTAGGACCGGGCCGCGGGGGGCGTTGATCCCCGGAACACCCTCCATGTATGTAGATAAATAGTTCAGAGAACCCTCCAGGTAGACTACCATCTTTGTGGAGTGGGTAATATCAAGGTTTGTTAAGGATTTCGGGATGACTCCAGTGTCTAGGCTTCTTCTCCATAGAAAATTTATGGGTTTCTTGCAATTCATAATTAATTTCTAGTTCCACGAGTCTGGGCGATCAATCTTTAGATTAATTAATGGCTCTCTAAACACTGTCAAATTGGGATCTAAGTATTTCACTCATTTCTTTGTTGTGGTCAGTGTATGTTCCATCTGCTTTAATCAAAGTTCTCTCAAGAATGAGAAGAACAGAATATATCTGTTTCGCTCTCCATCCATTCTCCCTCATTCTGTTGTCTCCCTCATTCTGTTGTCTCCCTCATTCTGTTGTCTCCCTCATTCTGTTGTCTCCCTCATTCTGTTGTTTGTTGTTTATTATGCAGTTTCACAAACTTTATCTCGTCTTGCTAATACTTCTTTAAGTTCCTTACTCTCTTAGTCTCTCTCTCCCACCTCCCATTTCTGACTCTTCCTCGCCCCCCCCCTTTTGATATACCTTTGATGAATATCGAGAGTTCATCTACTCCAGGAGCCCGGCCTTGGACCAGGCTAGTCTGGTGCTTGCCTAGGCAACCAGCCTGTTGCTGCTGGCGGCCCGCTGACCCACATATCCATCATAGCCTGGGTGATATTATTCCGCTATTTTCTTCCTCTCCCTGGCCCCTCTACACACTAGCATGGGAGTATTAGTTACACCAATTAGTGCCACGAGAAACCTGCTGTCGGCGTGTTGCTTCAACCATGTTGACTATGATATATTGTGTGGCAGAGTACATGAGACACGAGTCATGAGAACTACATGAAGGACTATTTGTGAAACCTCTCTCTCTCTCTATATATATATATATATATATATATATATATATATATATATATATATATATATATATATATTATTCATAAAGAAAGAGACGTAAAACTGTAGGACTTGGGACCAGAGTTGATTAACTCTGACAGAGAACAGGAGGCTACCAGCCTGACACTGAGAAATGGATACCATAGTTTGAACACCCTCCTCCCTCCCTCCCTCCCTCCCTCCCTCCCTCCCTCCCTCCCTCCCTCCCTCCCTCCCTGGCCTCTGTTGTATTTTCTTCGCATCCACATTCCCTTATTCCACTATATATCCTCTACACATCCTCTTATACCACTATACACCCATTATACCTCCCCTTATACCACTATACACCCACTATACCTCCCCTTATACCACTATACACCCACTATACCTCCCCTTATACCCCTATACATCCACTATACCTCCCTTTATACCACTACACACCCACTACACCTCCCTCTATACTACTATACATGCACTACACCCTCCCTTATACCACTATACACCCACCGTAAACGCAATATACATATTGTTGATATGTTATTGATAGGCCCCATCAATCCCGTGAGTAAAAAATGATAATAAAATTTTGTACTGTAAATCCGAAGAGATTTAAATCCATATTACGAAAACAGAAGAGGAGGAGGAGCCATCATGGCCTCTCGTGACTCCCTGGTATCATCCCTTTCGGCTCACGTCCGGAAAAACCGGGTTCGATCCTGGGACGGGTGCAGACGTAGGCTATGCTTGCTTACATCTATTGCCCCTTTTCATCTATCAGTAACTAAGGTCCCTAACTGTTAGCCGACTGTTTTGGGTCGCATCCTGGGGATGAGAATCAAAGGGCCCAATTGAAAAAAAAGGTGAAGTAATTGTTTTTCTTTGGTTATATTGGATTAGTAATCCCCCGGGTGTTAATAGAGCGAATAAAGTTTTAGAACGTTGGTGAGAAAGCTGCATCATAGTCTACACACCTGGAAGGTACTGGAGGGATTGGTCCCAAGCCTGCACACCGAAATAACCACAAACACAAGAGGCTTGGCAAATGATGCAGGATAAGTGTTAAGGGACCACGACTCTTCAACATCTTCAGTTCTTGCATGTGGAAATAAATGGTATAAAATACCGACACAATGGAAAGATAAACACATAAGCAGTATAATGTGATCGATTTCATCGATCTTGTTGAACTATGTGTGGGCTTTACATGTTTCTCTTTCGAAAATCAACTCTTTCAGCAAACTTTCGGACTACCCATGGGATCGCCACTTAGTGCCGTCCTTGCGAACCTATATATGGAACATCTGGAAGCCGAGCGTTTATCCACTATTATTCCCTCTTCTGTCACCTGGCTCCGTTATGTTGACGACATTCTCATCATAACTCCCAGATGCTTCAACGTTCAAGCTCTCCAACACAAGCTCAACCAGGTTGAGCCATCAATCCAGTTCACACTAGAAGAAGAAGTCGACAACACTCTTCCTTTCCTTGATGTTCTTCTCTGCAAAGCCGACCATGAACTTCGTTTTAAAGTCTATCGAAAACCTACCAACCAACACGATCTTCTCCACTTCTACTGTCACCACGACACCAAGACTAAACGTGGTGTAATTATAGGCTTTTTCCTGCGTGCACTCAGAATCTGCAGCAGTGAATTCCTTGAGAAAGAAGCTCCCTTATTGAGCAAGTTTTTTTCTAAACTTCATTATCCTCATCACTTCATTAGAGACTGCAGACGATGGGCATTAAACATCTTCAACACACCCAGAGAAGACACTGCTGAGAAACGATACATAGTCCTCCCCACCAACTCCATTACCAAACTCGTTTCCAACATTTTTTCCAATACCTCATTCCGAGTATCTACCTCCACATCCACCACCATCAAGGACATTACCAGTAACAGACAGGACAAGCTTCAATCCACTACAGGGGTATACACAATTCCTTGTAATGGCTGCAGCAAATTATACATCGACGAAACATCCAGAGACCTCCAAACACGTATTTCAGAACACCAGTACGCAGGCAGATCTGACGATCCAAGAAATGCCTGTGTTCAACACCGAAATTCACACAACCATTTAATCAACTACAGAAACGCAAAACTCATCGCCAGAGAAGACAACACTCAATACCGAAGAATCCTGGAATCATCACTTATCTGTATATCCAACAACTTCAACCAGAACAACGGCTTCTACAACATAGCTGAACCCCTTGCCAAGAAACTTCTTCATCGCTATCCCACATAGAACTCAAGAATGGAACACTGCAGGTCCTTTAAGTTACCCAAGGTTTTAAACTATCACACTACTTTGAAGACTGTCACATGCAGCATTCTCCACCTGACCCAGCATTCTCAACCTGACTAAATCCTATAAATATCCTTGTTTCTTTTATCCAGGTAGATCTGTTTGTGACTCGATAAAGCCCACTGCGTGGGCGAAACGTTGTCAATAAAGGATCACATTATACTGCTTATGTGTTTATCTTTCCAGTTCTTGCATGTGGGGGATTGCCAGCAAACTTCAAAACGGTTCCTGATGAGCCGGGTAGTGGTACATACGTTGACTGCTGATGGAGAGCATTAACAGCTTGATCGATCAGTCCAGCAACCAGGAGGTTTGGTCTGGGACCTGGCCACGGGGGCGGTAACTTCCGGAAACGACACCAGGTAAACTCCCACAACCAAACAAATATATTGGCTACCACCAACAGCCACCTCAACCACTATCCCTATCACCCACAACCACCACCCTTACCACCAACAACCACCTCAACCACCTCCCCTATCATCCACAACCACTTTCAACCACAACTCCCACCACCAACAGCCACTTTAACCACCCCTATCATCCACAATCAATTCAACCACCACTCCTACCACTAACAACCACCTCAACCACCACCCCTATCTCCACAACCACTTCAACCACCACTTCTACCACCAACAGCCACTTTAACCACCACCCTTAAGAACAACAACCACCTCAACCACCACCCTGTCATCCACACCCACCTCAACCACCACCCGTACCACCCACAGCCACCTAAACCACCACCCCTACCACGAACAACCACCCAAAACCATCTCAGCCACCACCCCTACCAACAACAGCCACCTCACCCACCACTCCTACCACCAACAACCACCTCCCATAAAACCCACAGCCATCCTAACCACCACCCCCACCTCCCCACCATCCAACCACCCAACCACCATCTCTAACAACATCACCACCTCTACCATCCCCACTATAGATCCTGCCACCATCCCTAATACAACATTCTAACCCTCCAACAATAACCACCACAACCTGCCTGAGTGCTCCATCGTGAGCTCTGGAGGAGCCCACACACCTGCCTGAGTGCTCCATCGTGAGTTCTGGGGAACCCACACCCCTGCCTGAGTGCTCCATCGTGAGCTCTGGGGAACCCACACCCCTGCCTGAGTGCTCCTTCGTGAGCTCTGGAGGAACCCACACCCCTGCCTGAGTGCTCCTTCGTGAGCTCTGGGGGAACCCACACCCCTGCCTGAGTGCTCCATCGTGAGCTCTGGGGGAACCCACACCCCTGCCTGAGTGCTCCATCGTGAGCTCTGGGGGAACCCACACCCCTGCCTGAGTGCTCCTTCGTGAGCTATGGGGGAACCCGCACCCCTGCCTGAGTGCTCCTTCGTGAGCTCTGGGGGAACCCCTACCCCTGCCTGAGTGCTCCTTCGTGAGCTCTGGGGGAACCCCTACCCCTGCCTGAGTGCTCCTTCGTGAGCTCTGGGGGAACCCCAACCCCTGCCTGAGTGCTCCTTCGTGAGCTCTGGGGGAACCCACACCCCTGCCTGAGTGCTCCATCGTGAGCTCTGGGGGAACCCACACCCTGCCTGAGTGCTCCATCGTGAGCTCTGGGGAACCCACACCCCTGCCTGAGTGCTCCATCGTGAGCTCTGGGGAACCCACACCCTGCCTGAGTGCTCCTTCGTGAGCTATGGGGGAACCCGCACCCCTGCCTGAGTGCTCCTTCGTGAGCTCTGGGGGAACCCCTACCCCTGCCTGAGTGCTCCTTCGTGAGCTCTGGGGGAACCCCAACCCCTGCCTGAGTGCTCCATCGTGAGCTCTGGGGGAACCCCACCCCTGCCGGAGTGCTCCATCGTGAGCTCTGGGGAACCCACACCCCTGCCTGAGTGCTCCATCGTGAGCTCTGGGGAACCCACACCCCTGCCTGAGTGCTCCATCGTGAGCTCTGGGGAACCCCACCCCTGCCTGAGTGCTCCTCGTGAGCTCTGGGGAACCCACACCCCTGCCTGAGTGCTCCATCGTGAGCTCTGGGGGAACCCACACCCCTGCTGAGTGCTCCATCGTGAGCTCTGGGGGAACCCACACCCCTGCCTGAGTGCTCCATCGTGAGCTCTGGGGGAACCCACACCCCTGCCTGAGTGCTCCATCGTGAGCTCTGGGGGAACCCACACCCCTGCCTGAGTGCTCCATCGTGAGCTCTGGGGGAACCCACACCCCTGCCTGAGTGCTCCATCGTGAGCTCTGGGGAACCCACACCCTGTCTGAGTGCTCCATCGTGAGCTCTGGGGGAACCCACACCCCTGTCTGAGTGCTCCATCGTGAGCTCTGGGGGAACCCACACCCCTGTCTGAGTGCTCCATCGTGAGCTCTGGGAACCCACACCCCTGCCTGAGTGCTCCATCGTGAGCTCTGGGGGAACCCACACCCCTGTCTAAGTGCTCCATCGTGAGCTCTGGGGGAACCCACACCCCTGTCTGAGTGCTCCATCGTGAGCTCTGGGAGAACCCACACCCCTGTCTGAGGCTCCATCGTGAGCTCTGGGAACCAACCTGTCAGTGCCCTTCGTGAGCTCTGGGGGAACCCACACCCCTGTCTGAGTGCTCCATCGTGAGCTCTGGGGGAACCCTCTCTACAAGAGAGAACTTTTATTTTTTTATGAGCAATAAATAGCGTCATTCAACAACGTTGTGGCCATCAGCGGGTACAAGGTATACTTATAATGACAGTTATAAAGTCATTACGATGGCCCCTCCGAGTCTGGCTGGATTCCCTTCGCGTCTGGCTGGGTTCCCCAGCGTCTAGCTGGGCCTCTTTGGCGCCTGGTAGGACCCCTCGGCGTCTGTTAGGACCCCTCGGCGTCTGTTAGGACTCCTCGGCGTCTGGTAGGACCCCTCGACGTCTGGTAGGACCCCTCGGCGTCTCGTAGGACCCCCCTCAGCGTCTTTTAGGACCCTCGGCTTTTAGCTGGGCTTCTTTACATCTGACTGGGACGGCAGAATACACGAACCTTAAGAAGGAAGCATTCATAACCATACAGCACCACTGTGCAGTAGCACTGGAGTGTCCATCCATGAAGTACCACTATGGTGAGTCCATCCATGAAGCACCACTGTGGAGAGTCCATCCATGAAGTACCACTGTGGAGAGTCCATCCATGAAGCACCACTGTGGAGAGTCCATCCATGAAGCACCACTGTGGAGTGTCCATCCACGAAGCACCACTGTGGAGAGTCCATCCATGAAGCACCACTGTGGAGTGTCCATCCATGAAGCACCACTGTGGAGTGTCCATCCATGAAGCACTATAGTACAGTGTCCAGCCATGAGCACCACTGTAGAGAGTTCATTGGAAGAAGACATGTTTTGCTGTATCTTACAAGAGAGTGGAACACAAGCTTGACGAGGAAGCAGAACCAACACCGAATGTTCTACACTGGATCAACACCGAATGTTCTACACTGGATCAACACCGAATGTTCTACACTGGATCAACACTGAATGTTCTACACTGGATCAACACTGAATGTTCTACACTGGATCAACACTGAATGTTCTACACTGGATCAACACTGAATGTTCTACACTGGATCAACACTGAATGTTCTACACTGGATCAACACTGAATGTTCTACACTGGATCAACACTGAATGTTCTACACTGGATCAACACTGAATGTTCTACACTGGATCAACACTGAATGTTCTACACTGGATCAACACTGAATGTTCTACACTGGATCAACACTGAATGTTCTACACTGGATCAACACTGAATGTTCTACACTGGATCAACACTGAATGTTCTACACTGGATCAACACTGAATGTTCTACACTGGATCAACACTGAATGTTCTACACTGGATCAACACTGAATGTTCTACACTGGATCAACACTGAATGTTCTACACTGGATCAACACTGAATGTTCTACACTGGATCAACACTGAATGTTCTACACTGGATCAACACTGAATGTGATACCGTGTTCTACACTGGATCAACACTGAATGTTCTACACTGGATCAACACTGAATGTTCTACACTGGATCAACACTGAATGTTCTACACTGGATCAACACTGAATGTTCTACACTGGATCAACACTGAATGTTCTACACTGGATCAAAGAACACTTTATGAGTAGGAAACAAAATAGATATCCGAGAAGAGACGTTAAAATAGATAAATTTAGTGAGGTTCCGCGAGGATAGGTATTAGGACTGACACTGTTTCTGGTGTAAGTGAATGGTATACCAGAAGAGATGGATGTATTCCTCTCTTCAGACGATGCAAAATTAATGAGGAAAATAAAAACCGATGAGGACAAGGAAAAATACAAATGTGCCTTTTTAAGCTGCAAGATTGGTTAGACAACTAGCTACTTAAATTCAACCCCCAACTAATGCAAAGTTATGAAAATTGGGGAAGAGGCAGGGAAATCTGAAACTGAGTGCAGACTCACGAACAAACTGCAAGTCTCACTTCAGTAAGAAGACCTAGAGGTAAACATTGTTCCATCCATATCACCAGAGGAACACATCAACCGAATAATCGATGCAGTAAATGATTGTTTGTTAAATCTTCGAGCAGAGTTCATTACTCTCAACAGAATTATTCCCGGCCCTATGTACGACATACGTTTGGCCCATCTTGGAGTGTGAAGCACCAGCACGGAACCCTCACCAGATAAAACATGTTAAGAAACTGGAAAGAGTGCAGAAGTATGCAACGAGACTATTCCCAAAGCTGGTTGATGACCTGTGAGGAAAAGCTAAAGGAACTAAACGTGACGACATAGGAGGATAGAACAAACAGGGGAAACATAATGACATTCAAAATACTCAGAGGACTTGATAGGATGGACAAGGATAAGTTATCCAAGAGACACACTTGGCAGGGCACGACGATTCCAAGTTTAAAAAAAAAAAGTAATTATTGCGCTGACAAATGTGCCGACGCTCAAACTAGTGACTGGTTACTATCCTGGCCTTAAGATACATCAGTAATTAAATACTAAAGCCATTCAGAAGAGGTTAACACGGAAATCAAAAGTTTAGACTTTTTTACACACAAAATGGTCAAACCTGCACCTACACACTTGAATTTCACTCTCTGCCGGCGTTCGAATTACTAGGCACCTTTTTTCCGAACTCTTGAAGCTCCTCCAGTGAGAGTTCTGGAAGTGGTCCAAGCCTTTCCGGGATACTGAGAATGGAGGTCAATAACTTTGATCACAGGTTATTAGCACATGCCAGTTGTTTCTAGAATCTGGTCCTCGTTACCACACACAAGAGTTCATAATTTGAATTCGATAGTACGAGGTGGTGCTCGATTTATGGGCGAAAGAAAATCGAAAAGTTGGAGGAAGAAAAAAAATCCAGGCAACCACATAAAGGTCCACCTTCGGGGATACGTAATGACTCCAAGAAAATATCTGGCGATTTCCAAATGCACGAGCAGGAGATAATCCATCTGAAGGTTCACCAGGTGATTAAAGTGGAATATTTCAATTGAAACTCTGATTTACAAGTAAATGCCACTCTCAGTAGACACTTATAAAATATGAATAAATGGTTTATAAAGCAGACAAATTGATAAATGAGACACTTGTGCACCATTGGGAACCTTTATTCTGGAAAATAAAAAGACCCAGAATAAAGGTAATTCTTCAAGGTTATCCTTCAAAATAATCCTTGAGGATAATCCTTTAGGGTGATCCTTCAGGGTGACTCTTCCAGGATATAATTCATGGCTCTCCATGCATCCATCTAGTGTGACATCTGGAATGACCTGTCACTCTACCTACAATACATTTCCACATTTTACTGGTCAGACGAAGCCTCAAGCAATACTGTATATCACAATGTTCCAGCCCATTCTCGTTTTACAATATTCTAGCCCATTTCCGTGAATGTGCTCAGTAGTAGCGCACTCAGCTCACACACTGAGTGTCCGTGGATCGATCCCCGGTACGGGTGGAAACATTTGAAGTGTTTCCTTAAGACACCTGTTGTCCCTGTTCACCTAACAGTAAGTAGGTACCCGGGTGTTAGCCGACTGGTGTGGGTCGCATCAGGACAAAATTAACCTAAGTTACCTTAAATGCTCTGCATAACCAGGAGCTTTCTATGTAGTATGTCAATGATGTCAGCTAGGACTGTTTAAGTTGTATCACGTACTTGTAGAAATAAAGATTATTATTATTATTATTATTATTATTATTATTATTATTATTATTATTATTATTATTATTATAATGCTCCAAGTAGTTCCCATGGTACAATATTCCATCACCTCGCTGACACACATCGTATACAAATCGTAATAACAACTGCGTTTGAAAGCTGACCTACTAACATCTCTTAACACGTACAATTACAAAGAAAACAGATTGATTGTTATAGTGGAAGCCATAGACAACATTTCTGCCCGTCCTGGACAAATGTGACTTAACAATGGTCCAGGGCCGATGGAAACGTCGCCTAAAGTGTGGGTTAATTGTGAAGATTTCCGGCTACGGAATTGTGAATTACAATCTTCTTGGTTGTTGTTGCATTGTTCTGGCATGATACATACCTTTGAGGATCATATGTAAATGCTTCTGTACACATTTATATATGAATAAATACATAATATTTATATTTACATAAGACAAAACACGCACGCGATGTGTTTCCACCTAAGACGCTTGTAAATTGGTTTGTCGTGTTAAAAATTGTATAAAATACCGACAAGTTGAAGATTAAGACACATGTGCAGCAGTTGAGTATCTTTATTAGTGAAAAGTATCGCCTACACAGCAGACTTCTTCAGTTAAATACAGAGGCAAAGATGATGTCATCAGTTCATCATCCTTGGAGAAAAAGTATTGAGGTGGTCAGTCCCTCAGACTGGAGAAGCCTACTGTGTACGCGAAAAGTTTCATCAATTAAGATTCCCAACTGTTGCCCATGTGTCTTACCCAGAAAGATCACGTATGAGTGGGCCGGTGATAGAAGATGAACTACTAATCCATGAAATTAATCGTCACAGTCTTGGAGATTTGTATTATTATAATAAAGGTATTCTCAAGGTCAGGACTATTTTTTTTCATTTCCTGAAGAATCATTATAAAGACCTGAAAGCAAGATCAAGTTAAAATTTAATTTTTTGACTTACGAACGACGAAAAAAAAGTATATGCAGAGCTAACCCACATTTAGAGGAAAGTTTAGACCATGTGTTTAGATTCATCCTTTGACATTATTTAGTCAGTGATGATCCAGGATGGTCTGAAACGTCGTCTAAAACTTTCTCTCCAAATTGTGGGTTAGTTGTGAGTACTTCCGGCCACGGTATTGTAATTCTCACTGTTCTACGAGTAAATACCAGAGGACCAAGTTCGTCAACTATATTTAATAAAATGAAGAGCTCCATTTATCCAGGATTAAAAATAAATTCCACGCTAGCGTAGGTGAAACAGTTCTCAAAAAAAATCGGAGAGGAATTCTCATACGACATTTATGAAACTCCAGTTTATGAAGGGGGGCGATATCCCCCTCTTGAAAGGGGAATAATGACCCTCTCCAAAGAGCGTAGCCCTCTCAGAGAGGGCTGAACTGTCTTGCTTCCTCCTTCCCACAGCATGTTGGGCGAGGCGTCACGAGACACATGGCTCTTTAACAGAATATCTGGCCACTTGCACATACGAGTGGAAGCTTAGGGGAATTGCTATTTCCCCATAGTATTGATAAACAAGCTAGGGGTATTACGGCTTCCTAAACCCGCCTAGAATACCAAGAAATAGGGATTCTAGAATAAGTTCTGTTGTAAAAGCTAGCAATGAATGTCTATGAAGCCGAAGTCAGCATCTCCTTTCATGGGCGGAGACCGCTTTCCCGGCGGTCTCCGCCCATGACTGCGATAAGATTCTTACTCAGATCGTGAATGCTTCACGAAGAACCCCGCAAGTGCATAGTTCCTCCCGCTGAAGAACAAAAACAGCAGTGAAGTTTGCTCTCATAGACTCTTGATTACACTGACAATCGCTAAAGACACTAGGAATTACTCTAGTGCGAAAGACGAGTCAGGAAATTCGCGATTGAACTAATCACAAGGGTATGTAGTGTTTATTAGCGTCGCCGTGTCCCTTTCTCGAATGTAAATATTGTGAGAACTGAAGTAAAATACAGTGTTATTTAACTTTCTTCCTACCGTGGATAATTCCACGAAACTCATGAAAAAATGATGGTACTGAGTGACGGTGAAGTAACCGGTGTGTTGCGGGTGAAAGAACGCTAAGGTGTAACGACCCAGAGTGACTACGTTGAGTATTCTTCGATCAAGACATCGATATCGGCCTCGTGTCGCTCCAACGACACAGGACTCCAGTTCAGTGAGTCAGGCAGGTCTTATTCCTCTTTCATTTGCCCCTTTAAAGCACTGCAGTGTTTAGGCCAATGTTAGTACGAATAATTCCCACCGTCATGAGACTGCCACCACCAAAACCCACGTGAGTAATCATCATAATCCAGGTATTCTGACATACTGGAACATACATCCTGGAATACATATAATGGGTCTGAGTTAACTCAGATTACTCGCTATCCACAGTCACTGTGGACACGACTGCAGCAACATCGAAGATGAGTCCAGGGAGAGGCTGCTGGAATTCGTGCTGTTAAAAGATAAGTACTACTCTTTGTTATCGTGTTTATTATCACGCAGAAAAGTGAACTTATCTAACCAGTTCCTCCACAGATGAGAAATCGTATTTGAGGTGGTCAGTCCCTCAGCCCGGAGAAGAGTTCAGCTGCCTGGAGCATAACTCTTCTCCAGGCTGCAGAAACCTGTAAATGAATGGTTCAGAGAACCGACGAGTTGGTAAATTAGACACATATGAAACACTTGGGTATCTTTATTGAGGAAACGTTTCGCCACACAGTGGCTTCATCAGTCCAATACAAAGGAGAATCGTGAAGAACAGGAGGAGAATGAGGTGGTCAGTCCCTCAACCTTGAGTCGATGTTGTCAGTCCATCAATCTTGAATAGAATACAACATATGAGCGTAGAGGAAGCTTATATACTGTAGACAGGAGAGGTGCAGCAGTTGTAGGAGGTGTCACATTTGTCCAATGTGGAAGTAGGTCGTGCCCAAGGAATAGGCAAGCGAAGAACCATTCATTTACATCCTGTCTGACACTGCAACATCTTGGTATCTTAATACAGGGATTTCTTCGCTTGCCTATTCCTTGGGCACGACCTACTTCCACATTGGACAAATGTGACACCTCCTACAACTGCTGCACCTCTCCTGTCTACAGTATATAAGCTTCCTCTACGCTCATATGTTGTATTCTATTCAAGATTGATGGACTGACAACATCGACTCAAGGTTGAGGGACTGACAACCTCACACTCCTCCTGTTCTTCACGATTCTCCTTTGTATGGACTGATGAAGCCACTGTGTGGCGAAACGTTTCCTCAATAAAGATACCCACGTGTTGCATAGTGTCTAATTTACCAACCCAGCAGAAACCTATTGTGTAGGCGAAACGTTTCATCAGTTAAGATAACCAACTGTTGCACATGTGTCATCAACTTGTCGGTATTTTATACTATTTTCAACATGATCTTTCTAAATAATCCCCCTCGTCTGAGGAGAATTATTTAGAAAGATCATGTTCTCTCTCTCTCTCTCTCTCTCTCTCTCTCTCTCTCTCTCTCTCTCTCTCTCTCTCTCTCTCTCTCTCTCTCTCTCTCTCTCTCTCTCTCTCTCTCTCTCTCTCTCTCTCTCTCTCTCTCTCTCTCTCTCTCTCTCTCTCTCTCCTTACATCACTCGCTCTCTTTATTTTCCTTTCTTTCGTTCTCCCTTTCCTCTCCTTTCTTCCCTAGATGTTCCTCTCTACTTCCTTCTGTCCTCATCTTCCTCCATCTTTCCCTCTCCCTCCCTCTACACTCTCCCTCTTCCGCTCTCCCACCCTCCCTCTCTGCTGTCAAACACTTACGCCTGACGCCCTCACGCCAAGTTCTTGATGCGAGCAGAGAGGTGTCGGCCGGGTATTAAAAATCCCCCGCCACGCTACCCAAGTGTGAAATAGTGCATTCGATCAGCCGGTGATTAAACTGCCAGAAGAATTAGGGACGGCAGGAGCTGAGGTTGGCAGGCCATACTGGGGACCTTCATTACCCGCTGATGAGGCAAGCTCTGTGTGTGTGAGAGAGAGAGAGAGAGAGAAAGAGAGAGAGACCCAAGGACAGAAAGTCTTTTTCGCATTTAGTATTGTTAATTTCTATGCATTGTTTTAATTTATTGCTGCTAAGATTGTGCCTGGATTATGATTTTAAACTTGTCCACATTAAACTGCATCGGCGTCTTTCTCACTGAAACAGTAATAATTCTTATCTTCCAGGAACTCCCTGGCAGCATACAAAGAGCATATTAGCCGGCCATATCACCTGGAATCTCAGCATTTACACAACCCAGGTCAGCAGGATTTCGGAGCAGGTCGCTCCTGCCTCTCGCAGTTGCTGGACCATTGTGAAATGGTTTTGGATACACTGGAAGACAAGCAAAATGCAGATGTTGTGAACACCGACTTGGCAAAAGCTTTGGACAAGTGCGATCATAGGAAAATCATGCACAAAATGCGAGCAAACGAATAACTGGAATGGTGGGCAAATGGATATTTAACTTCTTAACTAATAGAACTTAAAAGAGTAATAGTAACCAGAGTAAAATTATTATTCACCCCATTTCTTTTTCTCATTTTCATATCTGACATAGACAGGGACATAAATCATAGCAGTGTATCAACCTTTGAACACGATACTAGAATCTGCACAAGAGTAGCATCCATAGAAGACTCAGTGAGTCTCCAAGTTGATATAAACCAAGTCTTCTAGTGGGCTACTGACGGCAATATGATGTTCAGTTACTACGCTAAGTCTAATGTGAGAGACCTGGGAGAGATAATGTCAGAAGATCTCAAAATTCAAGCAGCACAATAATGTCATGATTGCAACCTCAAGGAAAATAATAAGTTGGATAACTAGAACCTTCAAAACAAGAGATGCCAGGCCAATGACGATTGTCTTTAAGTGACTTTTCTTTTCGTTGGAATATTGTAATTTATTAACAGCCCTCTTCAAGGCAGGCGAAAGTGTAGAACTGGAAAATGTACAGATAACCTTCTTAGCGTGTACAAACTCAGTCAAGCACATAATTTATCGGGAGTGCGTTATAACGTAGATGAGAAAGATAAATTATAATCTATACCTGGAATATTCTGGAGGGATTGTTCTCATATCTTCACACAAGACCTACAACATATGAAAACAAGATGTCTGGCAGATGGTTGAGCTACCACCGGTGAGAACCAAGGGAGTGATGAGTACCCTCAGACACAGCTCAGTAAGTGTTAAGGGATCACGACAAACTCTGTATTAACATGTCATCTCTTTACTGAATTGAAAAAGTCATTGGTTGGCGAACGTCTTCAAATAATAACACCCAGGTGTTGCACTGGTCTAAATCCTCATCTTGTCGTTATTATATATCATTATTAAAAGTTCTTGAAGGTGTCTGAACAAGAGTATTCTACTACCTTGCCTTTCCATACTTTTTAGGGAAGAATTTATTTATTGTTACATTTTTCTTGAGGACCTTACAAACATAGGTGCAAAATACATGTGATAGTTTAACATAAGCTATGAAGCTAATTGATATATAATTATTTTATATGGGTTTTCAATCACTGACTTAAAGCAGCTATCGTGGATGACGTCATCTGCCTTAGAAATTTCTGAGTAGTTTACATAATTTATTATAATTTAATTATGATATTTGAATATAAATATAGATCAATATTATATCAGGATGTATTTATTATCTTTTCCCAAACATTTTTTTTTTCAAATTTTGCTGAGTGATAAAGAGTTCAAAGTATTTTCTCTACTATGAGTGCCGATGACCAATAAATTCGCCTCTTGGGGCAAAATATAAATAAACATCTTTTTCACTTATCTCCATCCAACACAAGATCTGTTGATCCCAAGTTCAACTACATTTGTTTATTTTAAACACAATATGTACTTTAATTTTCTTTCATGAAGTCAACTCACTGGCGATTGCATACGGGGAAGTACGTATTGGTAGGCATACTGTATGTAGGTGAGTACATACATGAGGGTATATATGGTGTTGGTTCGCTGGTACTCTCCCGGTCCGGGTCTTTTCCAGATGGTGACCCGGCCTTGGCTATGTATAAGTACAAACAGGTCAGTTCTATAGATAAGTATATATAGCTAAGTAAACACACACACACACACACACACACACACACACACACACCGAGACACTGAACAGGCCAAGTGTCTTATCGACAAGTGCCTTTTACAAAATGGTAACTAACACACTAAAACCAGTCATGACACTATTCCTCTCACTCCGCCTCAGCCCCTGACTAGAAAATTTGTGGCGACTTTCGTAAAAGTTTCCACAGCGGCGACTGATTATGCAGCCAGGCCTTCAGTGAGGATTTTTGTGCTAATACGTAATTAGAATAACGGAGAAAGGGGGAGGGTAGCAATTACAAGGGTTCATTAGTGTCATGAAGGAGGGGAGTGTTTAACGTGTTGTTACCACTAATTTATTTCCCGTTATTCACTATGAGGATGTGAAAATGTACGTACGAACCACCTGGAGGGATGTATACGAATAATCTGGCATGCGACGATGCACAACCAAAGGGTTCCCGGTTCATTCCCCAGGACAGGCGGGCTGTATGGCCAGGTCTACTTACACCTGTTGCCTTTGTTCACTTATAAAGGTACCTTTGTGTTCGGCGAGTGTTGAGTAGCAGCCCCTTCCCCTCTCTCTCTCACTCTCTCACACTCTTGTTTTGCCATGCCTCATCCTTTCTCAATCTCTCTCTCATCCGACCCCTCCTACTCACACTCATCATCCACTCTCCCTTATTTATCTTCTTCTCCATTCTTATTTTACACTCCATCCCTCTCCACTCCCTCTCCACTCCCTCTCCACTCCCTCTCCACTCCCTCTCCACTCCACCCACTTTCCCTCATTCATCGGCCCACAAATTGAAAATAAAAAATTTAACGACGTTTCGGTGAGTTGACCGAAAGGTCGTTCAGTTTTCATTTTCAATCTGTGGGTTTGTTGTCATTTGCTGCAGGTTCGGTATTGTGAATGTTATTCTTTATTCTCCTTCATTCCTTATTCCCTTTAATTCCTTGTTCCTCACACTCCCTTTCCACCTGTCCTCCAAACACTGCGTTCGTTTTCGCACGAGTTATTATGTCTGATTTTTTTTCCTCGCCGTCTAAATAGATATAAAAAAAATTCCCACATTAATTGTTATACTCTGTGGCAGAACGGGGAAGTGCCGGGATGCTGGCGAAGATCTCTTCATCCAAAGAATTGGAGCTACCCTTTCGTTTCTCGGGTCAAACAAGGGTAAATTCCAGTCTCCAGGCTCTGAATGATCCTTACGTGTTTAGCGTTTCCATATAACTAAAATAATAATAATAATAATTATTATATTTTCTGTTCAGGGTTTACGCAATAAGCATTATTTTTATTCGTTGTTAATCGTTGATAACAAAATTACAAACTGGCGTCTTATGTACCGTATTTTCCGACATATAAGTGGCGCCTTATTTTTCTATATAAAAAAGTCTGCGCCTTATATGCTCAAGGTCAGGGTCAAGGGTAGGCTTTGGGCTACACTTTAGCGTAAAGTAAGAAGGTAATTAGCCCTTGAATATGATTACTGAGTTAAAGTAAGAAGGTAATTAGCCCTTGAATATGATTACTGAGTTACCGTTATGATACTTGTCGTGCGTCTTATATGCCGGAAAATACGGTATGAGAGAGAACGGAAACACCGCTGCTGCTTGAAGCGTTGGCACCCGCACGCTCTCTCCTCTAGTTGGACGATGAAGAATTCATTTGTAACTCTGATAGGGTTCCAACACCTAGTGAAAATATATTGAATCTTTTCCTTTCCAGGGGACTGCTTCTTATTAATCACGGGAGGACGAGTGTGTTACCATTTTGGCCTAGGCACATGTCGATTAGACACTAGGCCTGTTGTATGTATGTGTACTCACCTAGTTGTACTCACCTAGTTGTGGTTGCAGGGGTCGAGACATAGCTCCTGGCCCCGCCTCTTCACTGGCCGCTACTGGGTCACTCTCCCTGCGCCATGAGCTTTATCATACCTCTTCTTAAAGCTGTGTATGGAACCTGCATCCACTACATCGCTTCCCAAGCTATTCCACTTCCCTACTACTCTGTGACTGAAGAAATACTTCCTAACATCCCTGTGATTCATCTGAGTCTTCAACTTCCAACTGTGTCCCCTTGTTGCTGTGTCCCATCTTTGGAACATTCTGTCTCTGTCAACATTGTCAATTCCTCTCAGTATTTTATATGTCGTTATCATGTCCCCCCTATCTCTTCTGTCCTCCAGTGTCATCAGGTCGATTTCCCTTAACCTCTCCTCGTAGGACATACCCCTTAGCTCCGGGACTAGTCTTGTTGCAAACCTTTGCACTTTCTCTAGTTTCTTTACGTGCTTGGATAAATGTGGGTTCCAAACTGGTGCTGCATACTCCAGTATGGGCCTAACGTACACAGTGTACAGGGTCCTGAACGATTCTTTATTAAGATGTCGGAATGCTGTTCTTAGGTTTGATAGGCGCCCGTATGCTGCAGCAGTTATTTGGTTGATGTGCGCCTCAGATGTGCCTGGTGTTATACTCACCCCAAGATCTTTTTCCTTGATTGAAGTTTGTAGTCTCTGGCCCCCTAGACTGTACTCCGTCTGCGGTCTTCTTTGCCCTTCCCCAATCTTCATGACTTTGCACTTGGTTGGGTTGAACTCCAGGAGCCAATTGCTGGACCAGGCTTGCAGCCTATCCAGATCCCTTTGTAGTTCTGCCTGGTCCTCTTCCGATTGAATTCTTCTCATCAACTTCACATCATCTGCAAACAGGGACACTTCGGAGTCTATTCCTTCCGTCATGTGTGTGTGTGTGTGTGTGTGCATGTGTGTGTGTGTGTGTGTGTGTGTGCATATGTGTGTGTGTGTGTGTGTGTGTGTATGCAGTTGTTGTTCAGGGTCGTCATAGGCTCCTGGCCCGTGTGGTGTGTGTGTGTGTGTGTGTGTGTGTGCGTGTGTGTGTGTGTGTGTGTGGCTCTCCTGCACCTAAAGGAATCGTCACTTTTACAAGAATATCTGTTGAATGATTATCAGACATATATCTCACCCATAACCACCTGTCTGTGGGTGCTCCTGACCCCTTCTGTGTGCCTCGTGACGTGCCGTTGTCTGTGTAACATATTTTAACAGTTAGCCCACGGCTTAAGCCTTTTAAGGTATGTCGCAGTTTTTGGTAATTACCGAGGTGCATGTAGGGTCCTCGGCAACTTCTAGGAGAGTCTTGTGACAATTATTTAATGAGGTTTTTAATTACTACTGGGTATTTTTAACCTTGTATGACAGCATTTATTTCTGTTAAGTGTTTATGCTTGTTGTTTTTATTGTTAGTTTAATTTATCCTTGTTATATATATATATATATATATATATATATATATATATATATATATATATATATATATATATATATATATATGCTATACTACTACTGTTACCTCTACTACTACTGCTACTGCTGCTGCTACTACTACTACTACTACTACTACTATCTATCTATCTATTAATCACTTGTGGGGTACATGACTATGATATTACAGGATGTGCTGGGTGGCATCTCTACCCACAAGCATGGCAAGAGTGTACTATGTACAGAACAAACCCTAATTTACACAATTTCTCGCTTGTTACAGTTCTGCTGAGAGTGAAGAGATATTAAGGAGCTATAGATGATACAGGTTAGGTAAGATTTGTTAGGAAACAGAGCAAGTGTTTCCTGACGCTGGTCTCAGTCATATGGTGACCCGCAGCTGGAGCTTTTGGTCATCTGACCGAGGCCTTCCGCTGGCTTACCGGTCCACCTCTTTAAAAATTATGTTTATAACCATTATAGGCGATGCACACAGTATCTTACCTCTTATAAACATTTAAAGTAAATAGATTTGATATTAGATTTTTTATAAACATTTCAAGTAAATAGATTTGATATTAGATTAATTATATTAGGGTTCCCAACTACAGAGCAGAAGACGTAGATTAGAAAATAAATTATATGAACAGTTTTAACTGGATTATATGCAGATAAAATAGAGAATGTTTAGAATAGATTAATAAAACAATATTCTTTGTATTGAGAGGGGGAATATGTTCCACGGAAGATAAAGATAAGTGCGCAGCCATACCAGTCCGGTTGACAAAGCAGCTAACACGGGTAATAAGAATCGAACGTAATGCGTAGTCAAAGGAAATCCTGAAGACCATCCTGAATATACTCTTTTAGAGAGAGAGAGAGAGAGAGAGAGAGAGAGAGAGAGAGAGCAGGGAAATTATACAAAATGAAAGAAGCCACCATGAAGAAGAATTTCCCGAAAGGTTCGAGTAATGAAGTCTCTAAAGCCTTTTTTTATGTTAAAATCAAGATCATTTTTAAAGTGACAATAGAAGGTTTAACAGAATGCGACAATACAAAGACTAGTCAGCTGTTCTCTCCAGTCAAAAATTATACTAACACAAAGTTCACAAAGTTTTTTAGTAGAGGCTCAGACCAACATACTAAATATTAGTGAATTCGCAGCCAACATGTTTTCAGATCTCTAAAGATACTGAAGCTAAATGATCTGAACCATATTGCTGACTAGCTAGAATCTAAAGGGAGTCAAGATATCAGTTTGTTTTAACATAAGTTCAGGAAATATTTTAGACAGACAGGTTGGCCATGGATCCTCTGGGCATAGTATAGGTGATAGTAGTAGTAGTAACATTAGTAATAGTAGTTGGTATTATAATTATAATATCAGCTTTTCTGTTAAGCAACTATGCACAACTTTCAATGGGGCAGTTTTTTTTTTTTTTTTTTTTAGCAAAACTGGATACCTCAGCAAATTGTTGTTATCGTATTCTAGGATATTTACATAGTGGTAACAAAGACTAGCTATGCTTCCCTGTCAAATTCCATCACGCAAGGTGGATTACATGAATAATATTGAAATCTTTCAGCATGGGTTGGGAGACTTCAGCACGGCACTGAGCATGTCGTCAACTATCCCAATAATGTTTCAGAAGCTATGAGAGTTTCAAAAGTTTCGTGCCGGCAGAAACGGAGTTACTGTTATATGGGAATAACCATCTCACAAGGTGGCCAGTTCCATACACATAAGAAATGAAAATTTTATGAAGCAGTGTGGGTTACCTGTTGGCTACCTGATGGTTACCTGGGTTACCTGATGTTTACTTGATGGCTACCTGATGGTTACCTGATGGCTACCTGATGGTTACCTGGGTTGCCTGATGGTTACCTGATGGTTACCTGGGTTACCTGATGGTTACCGGGTTGCCTGATGGTTACCTGAGTTACCTGGGTTACCTGTTGGTTACCTGAAGTCGCTTCCGGAGGTCATCGCCCTTACTGCCGATCCCAGATCAGACCTGGTTGTTGGCCTGATCCATCAAGCTGTTGGTGCCCTCCGCCTGCAGTCCAAGGTATGCATCAAAACTTAGCTAATCAGGAACTGTTTTTGAGGAATCTGTCGAGTTTCCTCTTCAAGACAGCTAGGTGTTTGTTGGTAATCCCCTTATGTATGAAAGGTGTTGAAAAGTGGTGGTCCCATTACACTTATTGAGTTATCTCTCACCGTACTCATCTCTCCCATGTTTTTCATGGAAGATATCTTGCACCGTTAGTATCATCACTGGCTTTGCATCTCTTGTTCTGAAAGTTTTAGTTATCCAACCTTTCATTTTTCTTGCAGTTGCGATAATAACATTGTTGTATATGAACATGAGATCTGACATTATCAGTCCCAGGTCTCTCACATTTGACTATCGTTCTGTTGAGTGGTTCTAGTTTGCCATGTACTCCTTTTTTTATTATTATATATTTCCTCCAATCTTCCGTGACGAAGTAATTGAAATTTGTCCTCAGTGAACATCATATTGTTGTCAGTAGCCCACTGGAAGACTTGGTTTCTATCAGCTTGAAGGCTATAGCTGCGTCTTCTATGGATTTTAGTCTGCTACATATCCTGGGGAGGGTGGGAGAGAGAGAAAACCTATCAACATCATTGCCTTGCCTGAACTATCTTGAGAGAACCAGGAGTAAGGAGACTGGTGTTAAACAGGTCCACAGGGGCCATGATTCCTCGAACCTTGTATACACAGTCCCACTCATCAGACAAGTTATCTGCTATCTGCCTTTACACTCGACTCCATACTCAGCTCCCACTCAACCACTCGCAACTACACCATAACAAACAGTTCTCACTCCACCACTCCCAGCTCCCAATCGACCACTCTCAGATCTCGCCTAACCACTCTCAGCAACACCATAAAAACAGCTCCCACTCCACCATTCCCAGCTCCCACTCAACCATTCCTTGCTTTCATCCAACCACTCCCAGCTGCACCATAACAGCTCCCACTCAACCACTCAAAACAACACAACAAACAGCTCCCACTCAACCACTCCCAGCTCCCACTCCCAGGCCCCACTCCACCACTCCCAGCTCCCACTCCCAGGCCCCACTCCACCACTCCCACCTACACCATAACAAACAGCTCATACTCAACCACTCCCAGCTACACCATAACAAACAACTCCCACTTAACCACTCCCAGCTCCCACTAACCACTCCCAGTTCCCACTCAACCACTCCCAGCTCCCACTCCACTCCCAGTTTGTCCTCCAGCCCCCTCTTCCACTTCTACCTCTTCGTGGAGAACCATTTTCCTCCAATTACTCCAGTGATAGACGACTGTCAGGCTGGTTAATGGTGCCACTTTATCTTGGCACAATTTTTAGGGGACCTACTAGACAGCATGTTTAGTGGCGTAGTGTTTATTGTTCCGCAACCACCACTACCACTACTACTACTACCACCACTACCACCAACACTACTACCACCACTACTACCACCACTACTACCACCACTACTACCACCACTACTACCACCACTACTACCACCACTACTACCACCACTACTACCACCACTACTACCACCACTACTACTACTACTACTCCTTCTACCACTACTACCATCACTACTACTACCACCACTACCACTGCTACCTCCACTACCACTACAACCACCACTGCCATTACTACCAGTATCACCACTACTACCACTTTTACCACCACTACCACTACTACCATCACTACCAACACCACTACTACTACCGCCACAACTACCACTACTACTACCGCCACAACTACCACTACTACCACCACTACTACTACTACCGGCACAACTACCACCATTATTATCATTACGACCACCACTATCACCACTACTACCACCACTAACACTACTACTACCACCACTACTACTACTACTGCCACCACTACTACCACAGCTACCACCACTACTACGATTACTACCACTAATCAGAGTGGGGGCTCGTCACGAGTAGTGTTCCACAGGGGACGGTGTTGGGCCCTTTGTACGCAATTTATATAAGCGACATAGATGAGGGAATAAATAGCGACATAAGCAAGTTTGCTGATGACACCAAAATAGGCCGTCCAATTCATTCAAATGAGGTCATTAGAGCACTCTAGGAAGATCTGAATAGACTGAAGCAGTTTTCGGAGAAGTGGCAGATGCAGTTTAATATAGACAAATGCAAAGTTCTAAATATTGGACAAGAAAATAACCATGCCACATATAAAGTAAATAATGTAGATCTTAATATTACTGATTGCGAAAAGGATTTGGGAGTTCTGGTTATCAGTAATCTAAAACCAAGACAACAGTGCATAAGTGAACAGAACAGAATCCTTGGCTTCATATCAAGAATTATAGACAATAGGAGTCCTCAGGTTAGTCTTCAACTCTATATATCTTTGGTTAGGCCTCATTTAGATTATGCTGCACAGTTCTGGTCACCGAATTACAGAATGGATATAAATGCTCTGGAAAACGTACAAAGAATGACAAAGTTGATCCCATGTATCAGAAATCGTCCCTATGAGGATAGACTGAGGGCCCTGAATCTGCACTCTGGAAAAAAAAAAACATAAGCAGTATAATGTGATCCTTTATTGACAACGTTTCGCCCACTGTGTGGGCGAAACGTTGTCAATAAAGGATCACATTATACTGGTTATGTGTTTATTTTTCCATTGTGTCCGTATTTTATACCATTTATTTTAAATCTGCACTCTCTAGAAAGGCGTAGAATTAGGGGGGATATGATTGAGGTGTATAAATGGAAAACAGGAATAAATAAAGGGGATGTAAATAGCATGCTAAAAATATCTAGCCAAGACAGGACTCGCAGCAATGGCTTTAAGTTGGAAAAATTCAGATTCAGGAAGGATATAGGAAAGCACTGGTTTGGTAATAGAGTTGAGGATGAGTGGAACAAACTCCCGAGTACCCTCATAGAAGCTAAGACGTTGTAATAATATTGGTAGAATTACCGAAAATATGTTAAGTAAAAGGACACAAATGCAACTAATGTGACATTTTATTGGGGCAACGTTTCGCTCTCCAGGAGCTTTGTCAAGCCGTTACAAGCGATACATAGACACAGGGTATATATATACTCTCCAAGTGAGGTGTAATACTAGTGGTGGTAGAAGTAGTAGAGATATAAGTTGTAGTAGTAGTAGTAATACAATAAGGTAGAACAATCAACTTGCACATAAGTAAAAGGTGATAAAACCTCCAGTAGAAATTGTAATTGTTTTATCACCTTTTACTCATGTGCAAATTGATTGTTCTACCTTATTGTATTACTACTACTACTACAACTTATATCACTACTACTTCTACCACCACTAGTATTACACCTCACTTTGAAAGTATATATATACGCTCTGTGTCCATGTATCGCTTGTAACGGCTTGAAAAAGCTCCTGGAGAGCGAAACGTTGCTACAATAAAATGTCACATTAGTTGCATTTGTGTCCTTTTACTTAACAAGCTAAAACGTTCTGTAATTATAAAAATAGGTTATATAAATACATGACTGGGTGTGGGTGGGTGTGAGCTGGACCTGACTAGCTTGTGCTAATAGGTCTTATGCCGTGTTCTTTCCTTAAGTGGATGTAACCTGACCTGACTAGGTGGGTCATTGGTTTAAGCCGGGAGGTGACTTGGACTTGCCTCGCATGGGCCAGTAGGCCTGCTGCAGTGTTCCTTCTTTCTTATGTTCTGTGTTTATTGTGCCTCAACCACCAGTCCCACTACTACCATGGCCACTTCCATTACTATGCCATCATTGCCACTACCTACAACACTACCACTGCAACAACACTATCGACACTGCTATTACTACTACCACCACTACTACTACTACTATTACTGCCAACATTTCCTTTGCCACCAGCAGCGGACAGCATGGTAAATGTCTCAGTGTATTGCTTCACTACCACCATTACCATCACAGCAACTGCTACCATCACTACCACAAACATAACCGATTACTGCAATTACCCACCATTATTATTACTACCATCATTACCAACGGAACCACCACCACCACCACTACTACTACTGTTACCACCACTACGACCCCCCCCCCTTCCCTACACTATCACGACCACAACAATTATCACCACCATTATCACCCCCAACACCCTCGTCACCACCACCACGTGTACCACCACTATTACCACCATCACCATCACGACTTAGGTCATGTCAAACATCCACTTTCTCACACAACGTTTCACTCAAGGGTAAACTTTCTCACACAACGTTTCACTCAAGGGTAAACTTTCTCACACAACGTTTCACTCAAGGGTAAACTTTCTCACACAACGTTTCACCCAAGGGTGAACTTTCTTACAAAATGTTTCGCTCAATGTGGGAAATTTTCTTGCACGTTTCGCTGAAGGGGAAACTTTCTTGAGTCAAGACGTCAAAAACGCACATTTGAACGAAATATTATGAAATAAAAGTTTTCCCTAATGTATCGTCCTGGTTGTTGAATATGCTGCTGGCATGATGCTGCAAGCATAATGCTGCATGATGCTGCAAGCACAATGCTGCATGATGCTGCAAGCATAATGCTGCATGATGCTGCAAGCATAATGCTGCTGGCATGATGCTGCAAGCATAATGCTGCTGGCATGATGCTGCAAGCATAATGCTGCATGATGCTGCAAGCATAATGCTGCATGATGCTGCAAGCACAATGCTGCATGCTGCCGGCATGATGCTGTATGATGCTGCATGCTGCTGACATGATGCTGGTATGCTGTTGCATGATACTGCGTGATGCTGGTATGATGCTGCATGCTGCTGGTATGATGCTGCATGCTGCTGACATAATGCTGCATATTGCTGGCATGATGCTGCATGCTACCAGCATACGCCGTTTCACTGTCTTAACGACTTTTTTGTTTGCTTTCTCACTTTTACCATTCTTGTGTTCCTCGCTAATGTAATATACAGTGTGTGAGGACAGCAGAAGTGCCACCACCATCACCACCATCCTCACCACCACCATCACCACCACCACCACCACCACCAGCAACAAGAACTCTCTGGTTCACCTCATCTCCTGGAGTTTACATCGGGGGGGGGGAAGGGGTCAGGAGTGGGGTCGAGCCGCCACAACTATATTACTTAGTTTATGAGGTCAGTGGAGCAGCGGTAGAATTAAATGGGTGTTGAACAAAAGGAATCTGATGCACACAATCACACTTAATGGCACTTCGGAGGTCAAGGAATAAGTGGGAAGCGGAGAACAAGAACAGAGAAGATAAACTATGGCTTAATTGTTATTGAAGACGTCTCAGAAACTTAACTGCGCGACGAAGGGGTTCCAATGTCGCAGCGAGGGAGACTAATCCTCTTAAGGGCCTCTTTTATGATGCTGTTTTCAGGGAGAGTTGAAATTCACGGCCCCGCAACACACCCGAGACTCACTGATGAAATCTTTTACACTGACTCTTATTGCGATCTGGCTGGTTATTCTTATTTGTCAGGACTGTTATTGCGATCTGGCTGGTTAGTGTTATTTGTCATGACTGTTATTGCGATATAGCTGGTTATTCTTAATTGTTAGGATTGTTATTGCAGTCTGTCTGGTTATTCTTATTTGTTATGAATGTTATTGCTATCTGGCCGGTTATTCTTATTTGTCAGGATTGTTATTGCAGTCTGGCTATTTATTCTTATTTGTCAGAATTTTTCCTGCCGTTTCAATTTCTGAGGATGAAACACAGCTTCAACGGTGTCATTAGGGAGACCATTGATTCTAAGATTTGTTTTGGTTTACAATCTCTACACACTATTATCTCCCACATCCCATATTTTCCCTCATTTGTCCCAACTTATCGTCGTAGCACCAACATATATTTTTTTTATTGTATATGCTAAACTAATTTTTCTCTATGCGCCCTTTAGGTGAGGCTAGGTTAGTCTTGGCTAGGTATTACGACCACAGGTGTAGGCTCGTAGCCTGTACACCTGTTCGTAGGAACAAGCAAAAGTCAGCACTGAGTAATTACTTATATTATTATTCCTTCACCAATAAGCGTGCAATTATATTTACAATGTAAATACACTATGTACAGAATAACAAGTTTGCAAGCGAGAGAGACAGTGAGAACTGTGAGCGACCAGAGTCGAGGTAAGTCTGTCAAATTTGATCCACCAATCCCATACATCGCTTCACAACTTTGGCGGGGGGCGGCTTCCCTGTGATTGACTGGGTTGAACCGAGATGCTAGCATAACAGGGAAAGCCCCGCCTGCTATACTCTTAGCAGCTGTTTCGTTGATTGGGAGAGCATGCCTATATAGGACCCCAGACTGCTCAACATCTTACCAGAAGATATCAGAAACAAATATTTACACTGTTCATTCAGACGACATATTATAATACAGTGTTAATAGTCTCGATACACAGATAACTCACACATAGAAGAGAGGAGCTTACGACTTGGACCATTTACAAAGTCACACTAACAGAAAGGATTGTTGTTGTTGTATGTTCGCCAGTACATCCGGCCCGGGTCTTCTCCAAATGGTGACCCGGCAAACAGAAAGGAGAGAAGGAGCCAGTATATATAGGCCAGCTGACAGGGACGAGATAAGAGAGGTAGTGGAAGTAGTAGTAGTAGCAGTGGTACTACTTCTACTACTACTTCTTCCATCACTAGCCTTACCTCTACTACTACTACTATTTTCCTGTTTCCTGACAAATCTTACCTAACCTAACTACTGCCTTGAAGTTGTTTTATCATCATCAAAGGTGACGCCCTGGGACAGTAAGGGGAAGTGGACTGGAACAGTGACACCCTGGGGACAGTGACACCCTCATGCACCCTCTGGGGACAGTGACACCCTCGGGGACAGGACACCCCTGGACATTGACACCCTGAAGTGACCTGAGTGACATGCATAACACCCCTGGGGACAGTGACACCCCTGGGGACAGTTGACACCCTCAGTGAGGGACAGTGACACCTCCTCTGGAGGACAAAAGTGACACCCCTGGGGACAGTGACACCCCCTGGGACATTGACACCCTCTGGGGACAGTGACACCCTCTGGGGACAGTGACACCCCCTGGGACATTGACACCCCCTGGGGACAGTGACACCCTCTGGGGACAGTGACACCCCCTGGAGACAGTAACACCCCCTGGGGACAGTGACACCCCCTGGGGACAGTGACACCCCCTGGGGACAGTGACACCCCCTGGGGACAGTGACACCCTTTGGGGACAGTGACACCTCCTGGGGACAGTGACACCCCTGGGACAGTGACACCCCCTGTGGACAGTGACACCCCCTGGGACAGTAACACCCCCTGGGGACAGTGACACCCCCTGGGGCAGCAACCCCTCGGGGGACATAAGACCCCTCTCACTACTCCCACACTCTGAGGATGAAAGGGGTCACGACCTGTATCTTTTGCACTATAAGAGGCTTCAATTAGCGCATTCCAGAATGCCCATTCGTCTTAACACGTGTGTCTGATCCAGCAAAATCAGACACCCTCTAATGGGATCACAGATTCATGCTGATAAAAAGCGACACACGAGAGACACACGGGCACAACACACGGTCTTGGAAAATGATGATTTTCCAAGACCGTAAAAAAAAAAAACGAAAATATATGCCTGGGAACTGATAATATACCTAACTAATCTGCGATGAGTTAGTTTTCGGCGAGTGGAGATATGATGAAACGTCCCGGGCCATACCCGGGCCATACTACGTTGAAACGTAGAGACATTCGTGGCCGGTTTCGTGTGCGTGTTTCCCGTGTCGCGCAATTTGACGATCTCCAGGAAAGTTATACATTCTTCCTGTCTTGAATAGATGCAGACTTGTCACCGGGTGTAGCAAGTACCACGGGAGTGCTACTCCCGTGGTACTCCCGTGCTACTCCCGTGTGGCTCACTCGTTTTAGTCATCGGGCGACGTGTGCCAAGCAGACTCTTCAACCAAGTCATCGATACCAGTGTCATCATAGTGGGGTACGATACACACACCCTGGTAAGTCCGTATCAAACCCTTTATTTAGCCATTCCACTACAACAGAAGGGTATATGGGTGGGATCACAGGACTGGCCAATTAGACGCCGTGAGACGCGGGCGATTGCCCACCACCAGGTAAGGGCGGCCTACGACTTACAGATGATATAGCTGACATATGTGAATTATATGTCAACAGGGCATGTATTAACCCTATGTGTATGTTCTTTCTAACAGCCCTGGGGGTCTTTAAAAAAAGAATTACGAAAGCGAAACCCTTAGGGGAGGCTGCGAGTGGTTTAGAACTGTCAACAACAAAGATAAGTATTAATCCAAAAAGTTTTTTCTTTATTATAATAATTTATATTACTCATCTTATCCAAAATCCCAGACATCAGCGCAGGAATGAAGTTACGTGTCATAGACATCAGTGCAGGAATGAAGTTACGTGTCATACATGTCAAATGTAATATTTACACTCGATGCATGCCACAATAGTTAGGCTAGACTAGTTTAGGCTAGGCTTGGCTAAGTTAGGCTAGGCAAAGTCAGGCTAGACTATGAAAGGTTAAGCTGAGATAGGTTGGGCTAAGGAGGGAATGATTAGGTTAGGCTGGGTTGGCTTGGCTTGGGCTAAGATGGATTGATTTGGTTAGAATAAATTACACTAGGTTAGGCTAGATGAGATTGGGTGAGTTAGGATTGTTACATCAGTCACGTAAGGTTGGTTACGTCAGTCACGTTAGGTTAGTTACGTCAGTCATGTTAGGTTAGTTACGTCAGTCATGTTAATTACGTCAGTTACGTTAGGTTAGTTACGTCAGTCACGTAAGTTTTGTTACGTCAGTCACGTTAAGGTAGTTATGTCAGTCATGTTAGGTTAGTTATGTCAGTCATGTCAGGTTAGTTATGTCAGTCATGTCAGGTTAGTTATGTCAGTCATGTTAGGTTAGTTACATGAGTCACGTTAGGTTAGTTATGTCAGTCATGTTAGGTTAGTTATGTCAGACACATTAGGTTAGTTATGTCAGTCACGTTAGGTTAGTTATGTCAGTCACGTTAGGTTAGTTATGTCAGTCGTGTTAGGTTAGTTATGTCAGTCATGTTAGGTTAGCTATGTCAGTCATGTTAGGTTAGTTATGTCAGTCACGTTAGGTTAGTTATGTCAGTCACGTTAGGTTAGTTATATCAGTCACGTTAGGTTAGTTATGTCAAGTCATGTTAGGTTAGTTATGTCAGTCAGTTAGGTTAGTTATGTCAGTCACGTTAGGTTAGTTATATCAGTCACGTTAGGTTAGTTATGTCAGTCATGTTAGGTTAGTTACGTCAGTCACTTAAGGTTAGTAACGTCAGTCACTTTAGGTTAGATACGTCAGTCACTTTAGGTTAGTTACGTTCAGTCACTTTAGGTTAGTTACGTCAGTCACTTTAGGTTAGTCATGTTAGGTTAGTTATGTCAGTCATGTCAGGTTAGTTATGTCAGTCATGTCAGGTTAGTTATGTCAGTCATGTTAGGTTAGTTACATGAGTCACGTTAGGTTAGTTATGTCAGTCATGTTAGGTTAGTTATGTCAGTCACGTTAGGTTAGTTATGTCAGTCATATTAGGTTAGTTATGTCAGTCACGTTAGGTTAGTTATGTCAGTCACGTTAGGTTAGTTATGTCAGTCACGTTAGGTTAGTTATGTCAGTCGTGTTAGGTTAGTTATGTCAGTCATGTTAGGTTAGCTATGTCAGTCATGTTAGGTTAGTTATGTCAGTCACGTTAGGTTAGTTATGTCAGTCACGTTAGGTTAGTTATATCAGTCACGTTAGGTTAGTTATGTCAGTCATGTTAGGTTAGTTATGTCAGTCATGTTAGGTTAGTTACGTCAGTCACTTTAGGTTAGTTACGTCAGTCACTTTAGGTTAGTTACGTTCAGTCACTTTAGGTTAGTTACGTCATTCACTTAAGGTTAGTTACGTCAGTCACTTTAGGTTAGATACGTCAGTCACTTTAGGTTAGTTACGTTCAGTCACTTTAGGTTAGTTACGTCAGTCACTTTAGGTTAATTACGTCAGTCACTTTAGGTTAGTTACGTCAGTCACTTTAGGTTAGTTACGTCAGTCACTTTAGGTTAGGGTCTGCAGTGTTATCATAGTGTTAGAACATTTTGTCAGAAGAAATTTCATTTTATGGACTAACTCTGCATCTCCTCTGAAAAGAGATATGTAGAGAGGTGGTCGGAATTATTTTCCGTCCTCCAGAGTTTCCGAGCAATAACTTGAGAATGCCTCCTCTGCTCGGCTTCAAATTTTCATCTCTGTTGCATTCTACTTAAGAAACTTTTCTGACTGTAATAGGGATGAATGAGTAGGTGCTAATCTGACAATTTTATACATGCAAATAGAACAGCGGCTGTGCAGTACCTTGAGAATTCTCTTTTTGAGAGGATTCAAACCATTAGTAGTGGTGTAAGATACAAAGATCAAGATTTAAATCGCTTAAAAGCAGGTTCATGTTACTGAACTGTGTAGGTGGTCTCCCGGAGTACCTTGCCTTGTACCCTGTCCTCCCTTCCCTTTCCTTCTTACCAAGTTTCCCTTACTCCTCACCTTTTCCTTCATCTCCTCAATTTTTTATAGTCTCTCTCTCTCTCTCTCTCTCTCTCTCTCTCTCTCTCTCTCTCTCTCTCTCTCTCTCTCTCTCTCTCTCTCTCTCTCTCTCTCTCTCTCTCTCTCTCTCTCTCTCTCCCAGAATCCTCCCTCCTCTTCCCCCTTCAGATATTACAGACATTAAGTACGCCAGTGCTCCTCACTTTCCCCTCTGTCCCTGCTTCCTCTTTCTTCCTGTCAGCCTTCTCGCTCTTGTGCAATATATCCTCCCCTCACTATTCTCAATTATCATCTCCCCATCTCTCGCCCCACAGGACGCCGCCTACTCCTTATTAACACTCTCAGCCTGCCACTTTCTCCTTTTGTTTTATTTGTTTGATCTTCCCTGTTTAATTTTCCTGTTTCCCCATTATCAACCCCCTCTCCATTTTCTCCTCTATTTTTTTTTCTATCCTCTTATCTCCACTCCACACATTCATCCCTTCTACTCCAGCATAATTCTCCCCTAGTATTCAACTATTTTTCCTTAGTATTCAACTATTTTTCCCTAGTATTTAACTATTTTCCCCTAATATTCAACTATTTTCCCCTAGTATTCAGCTATTTTCCCCTAATATTCAACTATTTTTCCTTAGTATTCAACTATTTTCCCCTAGTATTCAACTATTTTCCCTAGTAATTAACTATATTTTCCTAGTATTCAACTATTTTCCCCTAATATTCAACTATTTTTCCCTAATATTCAACTATTTTTCCCTAATATTCAACTATTTTTCCCTAGTATTCAACTCCCTACTTCCTTCTTCTCCCACTTATCCATTTTTTCCTGAAAACAATGTTCCTCTACCTTTCCTAAGCTTCCTGCAACATCCTGTCAGTCCCTAAGCTTACCCTTACGTCCTCAGCTTCTTTTCGTTACCCCAACTTCATCTTTCCTTCCCTAGCTTCACCTATCATTCCCAAATTCCACTCCCCACCCTTAACTTCCCTTCTGTGCCTCGATTTCCCTACTCCACCCCAAGTTTCCCTCTCCTATCCTCCCCTTACCCTATCCTCGCTCCCCTTCCCCCAACCTCCTCATTTCAGCTTTCCTTCACACCCATATCTTTTCCTCCCCGCCCCAACTTGCTCTACTTCCCCCTCATTTCTATTCTCCGTCCCAATTTTCCCCTCCCGCTTCCCATTTTCCCTTCCCCGCTCCACTTTCTCCCCACCCCTTCTTCTTCCTTTCCCTCCCCGGCCCACCCCAACAGAGGCAGCATTGTGGAGAGTGTGTTATCTTCCGGTGCGGCAGCTTCTCCCGCTTCGCAGCTATAAACATGAAAAATGTCCATATAAAAGCAGATATCTCCTGACAGAATCGCATTAAACTCAGAAGTAATTTCGGATGGTAATACAATAAAGGAAGAGAAGTCTTGTTCAGATTGGTGAGCTACGGCCTACTTCTTCACCCACCATAAATTCATAGCATCAAATTCTCCTTCTTGAGTTTTGATCAGGAGAATCTTGCTGCTTCTTAGAATCAACTGCTTCTTCTTAAGTTTTTGATCAGGTGAATCTTGCTGGTTCATAGAATCAAATTCTCCTTGAGTTTTGGTCAGGAGGATCTTGCTGCTTCCTAGAATCGACTGCTTCTTCTTGAGAGTTTGTTCAGGAGAACCTTGCTGGTCGTCCAAGGATCAAATGCTCGTTCATGAGTCGTAATCAGGAGAGGACCTCAGTGGCCGTCTTAGGGATGTCTTCATCGCTCTGATTCCCTCATGTTGATGTTACCGCTGGTCCAGCTGTAGATGTAAGACTTGATAATATTAGTTGACTGTTTAGTACTGAAGGATAGGCGGGCGGGGTCTAAGATCAAGCTACTTCAATTAATAGTGAATATTACATAAATAAGAACTGTTAGGGAAAATGTAAAAAAAGTAAATGATGCAGGAAGTTGAAGTGTGTTAGCTGGGAGGGTCAGCTGTGGTGGTGGTGGAGGGTCAGCTGTGGTGGTGGTGGAGGATCAGCTGTGGTGGTGGTGGAGGGTCAGCTGTGGTGGTGGTGGAGGGTCAGCTGTGGTGGTGGTGGAGGGTCAGCTGTGGTGGTGGTGGAGGATCAGCTGTGGTGGTGGTGGAGGGTCAGCTGTGGTGGTGGTGGAGGATCAGCTGTGGTGGTGGTGGAGGGTCAGCTGTGGTGGTGGTGGAGGGTCAGCTGTGGTGGTGGTGGAGGGTCAGCTGTGGTGGTGGTGGAGGATCAGCTGTGGTGGTGGTGGAGGGTCAGCTGTGGTGGTGGTGGAGGGTCAGCTGTGGTGGTGGTGGAGGGTCAGCTGTGGTGGTGGTGGAGGGTCAGCTGTGGTGGTGGTGGAGGGTCAGCTGTGGTGGTGGTGGAGGATCAGCTGTGGTGGTGGTGGAGGGTCAGCTGTGGTGGTGGTGGAGGATCAGCTGTGGTGGTGGTGGAGGGTCAGCTGTGGTGGTGGTGGAGGGTCAGCTGTGGTGGTGGTGGAGGGTCAGCTGTGGTGGTGGTGGAGGATCAGCTGTGGTGGTGGTGGAGGGTCAGCTGTGGTGGTGGTGGAGGGTCAGCTGTGGTGGTGGTGGAGGGTCAGCTGTGGTGGTGGTGGAGGATCAGCTGTGGTGGTGGTGGAGGGTCAGCTGTGGTGGTGGTGGAGGGTCAGCTGTGGTGGTGGTGGAGGGTCAGCTGTGGTGGTGGTGGAGGGTCAGCTGTGGTGGTGGTGGAGGGTCAGCTGTGGTGGTGGTGGAGGATCAGCTGTGGTGGTGGTGGAGGATCAGCTGTGGTGGTGGTGGAGGGTCAGCTGTGGTGGTGGTGGAGGATCAGCTGTGGTGGTGGTGGAGGGTCAGCTGTGGTGGTGGTGGAGGATCAGCTGTGGTGGTGGTGGAGGGTCAGCTGTGGTGGTGGTGGAGGGTCAGCTGTGGTGGTGGTGGAGGATCAGCTGTGGTGGTGGTGGAGGGTCAGCTGTGGTGGTGGTGGAGGATCAGCTGTGGTGGTGGTGGAGGATCAGCTGTGGTGGTGGTGGAGGGTCAGCTGTGGTGGTGGTGGAGGGTCAGCTGTGGTGGTGGTGTAGGATCAGCTGTGGTGGTGGTGGAGGATCAGCTGTGGTGGTGGTGGAGGGTCAGCTGTGGTGGTGGTGGAGGGTCAGCTGTGGTGGTGGTGGAGGATCAGCTGTGGTGGTGGTGGAGGGTCAGCTGTGGTGGTGGTGGAGGATCAGCTGTGGTGGTGGTGGAGGGTCAGCTGTGGTGGTGGTGGAGGATCAGCTGTGGTGGTGGTGGAGGGTCAGCTGTGGTGGTGGTGGAGGATCAGCTGTGGTGGTGGTGGAGGGTCAGCTGTGGTGGTGGTGGAGGGTCAGCTGTGGTGGTGGTGGAGGATCAGCTGTGGTGGTGGTGGAGGGTCAGCTGTGATGGTGGTGGAGGGTCAGCTGTGGTGGTGGTGGAGGATCAGCTGTGGTGGTGGTGGAGGGTCAGCTGTGGTGGTGGTGGAGGGTCAGCTGTGGTGGTGGTGGAGGGTCAGCTGTGGTGGTGGTGGAGGATCAGCTGTGGTGGTGGTGGAGGGTTAGCTGTGGTGGTGGTGGAGGGTCAGCTGTGGTGGTGGTGGAGGGTCAGCTGTGGTGGTGGTGGAGGGTCAGCTGTGGTGGTGGTGGAGGATCAGCTGTGGTGGTGGTGGAGGGTCAGCTGTGGTGGTGGTGGAGGATCAGCTGTGGGGGTGGTGGAGGGTCAGCTGTGGTGGTGGTGGAGGATCAGCTGTGGTGGTGGTGGAGGGTCAGCTGTGGTGGTGGTGGTGGTGGTGGAGGGTCAGCTGTGGTGGTGGTGGTGGTGGTGGAGGGTCAGCTGTGGTGGTGGTGGTGGTGGTGGAGGGTCAGCTGTGGTGGTGGTGAAGGGCAGAATATGGGATGGAGGTGTTGGATTGGTCGGGGTAAGTTGTGTTAGTGCTAAAGGACAGGATGTGATATAGAGGTAATGAGGTTGGGGTAAATTGTATTGGAGAGGAGAGTGTAAGATGTTGCTGGGGATGGGTAAGTTGTGATAGTGGTGAAGGGAAGGGCGTAAGACGAAGAATGCTTATTGTGTAACTCATTTCTATCCTGTGGACAGTAACTCAAGAACATGTGGATACACAAAAAGTGAACAATCAAGCACACTGTGTTCTACAGACCAACCATAAGACTGATAATATATATATACAGAGAAAGATCGCAGTCAGCAGGACTCGATACAGCTTCTGAGGACAAGATTCCCAGTCATCGCTCTAGACCACTCGGCCACAAATGCCACATAAGCTGGGCAGCCTGGTTCACAAGCCATGTTTCTTCCCCAGCCCGGGTACGTCAGTGAGCCTCAAGCATGACAGCCCGGGTACGTCAGTGAGCCTCAAGCATGGCAGCCCGGGTACATCAGTGAGCCTCAAGCATGGCAGTCCTGGTACGTCAGTGAGCATCAAGCATGGCAGCCCGGGTACGTCAGTGAGCCTCAAGCATGGCAGCCCGGGTACATCAGTGAACCTCAAGCATGGCAGTCCGGGTACGTCAGTGAGCCTCAAGCATGGCAGCCCGGGCACGTCAGTGAGCCTCAAGCATGGCAGCCCGGGTACGTTAGTGAGCCTCAAGCATGGCAGCCCGGGCACGTCAGTGAGCCTCAAGCATGGCAGTCCGGGCACGTCAGTGAGCCTCAAGCATGGCAGCCCGGGCACGTCAGTGAGCCTCAAGCATGGAAGCCCGGGTACGTCAGTGAGCCTCAAGCATGGCAGCCCGGTCACGTCAGTGAGCCTCAAGCATGGCAGCCCGGCACGTCAGTGAGCCTCAAGCTATTTCAATCTCCCAGCCTTTTGAATGGCTCCGGTAGCTTTCAAAACTCTCTGCAGCGTAGCTTCAAATATTTAGAAATAGACTCCTCCTAATTCGATGATGGCGGAGAGAGGAAGCTAAGAGTGTTGATGCATATTTGTTAATTTTACGTTTAAATTAGTGAAAAAATTTTGCTGCCGTTAAATCACTTTAAATATATTTGAGTCTGCCTCCTCTGACAGACTTCAAAATTTAATGGCTGATACGTCTTACGGCCAGGATAGTATCCATTAATTAAGTTCAGTTTGTGTGCATACGAATTTATCAATATAATAGACTTGATTAAAAGCTTGATATCATTGGAATCCTTGTGGTGGCGGTGGTGGTGGCAGTGGTGGTGTGGTGGCGGTGGTGGTGGCAGTGGTGGTGTGGTGGCGGTGGTGGTGGCAGTGGTGGTGTGGTGGCGGTGGTGGTGGCAGTGGTGGTGGTGGTGGTGGCAGTGGTGGTGGCAGTGGTGGTGGCAGTGGTGGTGTGGTGGTGGTGTGGTGGCAGTGTTGGTGGTGTGGTGGCAGTGTTGGTGGTGGTGGTTTGGTGGCAGTGGTGGTGTGGTGGCAGTGGTGGTGTGGTGGCAGTGGTGGTGGCAGTGGTGGTGGTGGTGTGGTGGCAGTGGTGGTGGCAGTGGTGGTGGCAGTGGTGGTGTGGTGGTGGTGTGGTGGCCGTGGTGGTGGTGTGGTGGCAGTGTTGGTGGTGGTGGTGTGGTGGCAGTGGTGGTGTGGTGGCAGTGGTGGTGTGGTGGCAGTGGTGGTGTGGTGGCAGTGGTGGTGTGGTGGTGGTGGTGGCGTTGTGGCCGTGGGGGTTTAGCGCTTTCCTCTGATTAAAATCTTAACAATTACAAACAGCGTCGACCTTGAATGGCTGACTCATCGTATGAAACATACATCGCCTTCCATGGGTTTAGTCTGTGCAGACACAAACTTTGTTGGATTTTCTGCAAATAACCTGAAAACTCATCTTCTGGTCGGCTTTAAGCTTTTAGTGATGATGTATTTTCCTCAAATGAAAAACTGATCAAGTGAAACAATCAATTTATTTTAGGTTGTGTAAGATATAATGTGAAACTTTTGTTAAATTGGTTTCTGTGAAATAATTGGGGAATGTTTCTTCTGGTCAGAAATAGCTCACATTGTTTGACTTTATTTGGTTGTCCCGGTCAAATCAACATAATGTTCTTCACAGTGCCTATAACATTTGTGTGTCCCCTCAAGACCATTGTTTAAAATTTGTAATCTGTGTACACTTAGTTTCACACACGAAATCGTAATGATACGATTGTAAACAAAGCACACCACGGGCGGGGATAGAATTCCTAAGCTAACCTTCCTATGGTGTATAAATATACCCTGTTGGATGAATCTTATTGTAGCCAGCTGGCCCAGTGGCTAGCGCGTCGGTCTGGAGTTTCATGACTCTCTGATCGCGGGTTCTATCCCCGCGATCAGAGAGCCTATCTGGTGAAGCGAGTGGTGGTGCTGCTGGAGCTAGTGGTGGTGCTGCCATTGGTGTCAGTATTGCCACTGGTGTCAGTATTGCCACTGGTGTCAGTATTGCCACTGGAGTCAGTATTGGCACTGGTGCTGCTAGTGTCAGTATTATTGGGTGTGGAGGGTGGGAATGAGGGGAAGCTGAGCTATTCACGTTCAGTTGATATTATTAGAAAACTGAACACCGAGTTCAGGAAAATTGTTCCAGCGCTGTGGACTCTTTTGTGTGTGCGTGTGTGTACTCACCTATTTGTGTTTGCAGCGGTCGATTCACAGCTCCTGGCCCCGCCTCTTCGCTGGTCGCTGCCAAGTCTACTCTCTCCCTGCTCTATGAGCTTTATCGTATCTCTTCTTAAAGCTATGTATGGATCCTGCCTCCACTACATTACTCTCCAGACTATTCCACTTCCTGACAACTCTATGACTAAAGAATACTTCCTAACATCCTTGTGACTCATCTGAGTCTTCAACTTCCAACTGTGATCTCTTGTTACTGTGTCCCATCTCTGGAACATCCTGTCCGTATCAGCTTTCTCAATTCCTCTCAGTATTTTACATGTCGTTATCGTGTGCATCCCTATCCCTCCTGTCCTCCAGTGTCGTCAAGTCAATTTCCCTCAACTCTCCTCGTAGGACATACCCCTTAGCTCCGGGACTAGTTGTGTTACAAACCTCTACGCTTTCTTTAATTTTTTGACGTGTTTGACTAGATGTGGGTTCCATAATGGTGCTGCATATTCTAATATGAGCCTGACGTACACGGTGCACAGAGTCTTGAACGATTCCTTACTAAGGTGTCGATACTCTATTCTTAGATTTGCCAGGCGCCCATATGCTGCAGCAGTTATTTGGTTGATGTGCGCCTCAGGCGATGTGCTCGGTATTATACTCACCCCAAGATCCTTTTCCTTGAGCGAGGTTTGTAGTCTTTGGCCCTCTAGCCTGTTCTCCGTCTGCTGTCTTATTTGACTTTCCACAGTATTCATGAGTTTGCACTTGGTGGCGTTTAAATCCAGGAGCCAGTTGTTGGACCAGGCTTGCAGCCTGTCCAGATCCCTTTGTAGTCCTGCCTGGTCCTCATCCGATTGAATTATTCGCATGTCGAAAAGCTATTCTTATATTTGATAGACATGCATTTGGTGCAACAGTTATTTGGTTGATGTGCGCCTCAGGGGATATACATGGTGTGATACTCACCCCAAGGTCCTCCTTGAGTGAGGTTTACAACCTTGCCCCCGAGCCTGTACTCCGTTTGCGGTCTTCTTTGTCCTTTCCCAAGCTTCATAACTTTGCACTTGGTGGAATTAAACTCCAGGAGACATTTGTCAGACCAGGCTTGTAGCCGGTCCAGATCCCTTTGTAAACTTTTCTGGTCCTCCTCTACTTGTATTCTCCTCATTAGTTTCATTTCGTCTGCGAACAGGAATACCTCTGTCTCTGTCACTGACCTTTGTGTAACCCCACTCGTCACATGCATCCATTCCGACACTTCGTCACGGACCATCAATATTTTTTTCCTTACTGTCAGGTATGCCTTGATCCATTGTACGAAGCGTTTTTCCTGCCTGCTCTTCCAGCTTTTGTACCAGTCTCTTCTCAAAAGCCTTACAGTTCATCCTTCTCTCTCCTGTTTTACCTCTGTTACCTTGTCGTAGAACTCCAATAGGTTTTCGACATAGGTGAAATTGCAGCTCTGGGGAATGTGTGGAGAACCTTCACTGCTCACATAGATTTAGTCAAGCACCTAAATTACTGGGGCCGTAGGTAAATATTCATCTGCCCACCTTCTCACTCAAACATTTTGCACGCATTCTGTGTGCAATTAACTCGTGGTCGCACGTGTAAAAGGCTTTTACAAAGTCATTGCATCCAAGATCGTGTTGTAATGGTCCATCAATTGTGAAAGGTGGGAGCGAACTGGCCAGAATCTATTTTGACCTGGGTTGTGCAAATGCTGCGATTCCATGTGGTTTGTAATCTTGCTCCTTAAAATTCTTTCAAAGATCTTGATAATATGGGTTGTTGGGGCTAATGATCTGTAGTTTTTTGTCATTGCTTTACTGCCAACTTTGATAATGGGGCAATATCAGCGGGTTTTAATGAATTTTGAATGACTTCTTGAAATTCTTGATGAATATCGAGTTCCACGAGTCTGAGTCTGAGGCAGAGTGCATGGGCATGTAATCAGTAGCTTCTTCGAAGTCAAGTGGGGTTACAGTTATTTCAGAAATTAGAGAGATGTCACAGCATTTGTGTTTCCTTCATGAAGAACTCATTTTGGCCGTCAATCTTTAGACTGATTAATGGCTCACTGAACACTGTGTCATCCTGGTTCTTATGTAATTCATTCATTTTTTTTTTGTTGCCGTCTGAGTGCGAGTACTCTAAGGGAAAACTCAATGTGTGTGAAGGAGGCTGTGTCTTCAAGAAAGAATTGGACAAAATTTTCAAATCAGTGCCTGATCAGCCGGGCTGTGGTGCTCATATTGGACTTGTGTAGAAAACACCAAGTCCAGACCTCCCTGGTCTGGGACCAAACCATGAGAGCGTTGACCTGGTCTGGGACCAGGCCATGAGGGCGTTGACCCTTGGAACACTATCCAGGTAGACTCCAGGTAGGTAGACAGGCAAAGAAAAAGAATCACAGAACTGCTCAAAAGTGCTAGATTATATGTAGTGGAGAAGACAGCACTTCCTGGAGAAATAAAAAATATTTGTCTACAATAGTTCGGAGTCATGAGAGAGAGAGAGAGAGAGAGAGAGAGAGAGAGAGAGAGAGAGAGAGAGAGAGAGAGAGAGAAGAGGGAGGGAGGGAGGTAGCTAAAAGCAATTAGTGAAATAGAAAGAAATCAAAAATACTTCTTATATGGAAACTCTATGACCAAAGCCACACTGACAACAGTAATTCAATGAGTGACATTCAAGTTTCAATGCGACTTCGTGTTCAGTGAGATATTTCGAACCTGGAGTTCACAATCAGAATGAATTCTTCACAAATGCGACTCAATACTTTGTCAACATATCCAAAATTTCTATCATAACCCTAACCCCATTTGACTTCGAAAATTCCATTGTGGAAATCTATATTCATTAAGAACTGCAAGAAACCACTATTATGTAGCTTCAAGTATCAGACAGCCCCACTATAGAGAGGTGACACCAAAACAAAAACAAATAACTATCAACCGAGAGAACCAACTTCCCACGTTGTAAAAATCTTTGAGACATTTTTAACAAGCAATATGACTAACCACATATATTCACAAAACAATGCACAACCCAGATCAGCGTGAGTTTAGAGTAGGTTGCTCCAGCCTCTTACAACTGCTGGACCATTGCAACATGGTCTTGGATGCACTGGAAGACAAGATGCATAGTGTGTATACTAATACACACTATGCATCAGCCTTGGATAAGTGCGATCATGGTGTAATAGCGAAGAAAATGCGTGCAAAAGGAAAAAATGGGTAGATGAATTTACATTTTTCTAATAAATAGAATGTAAGGAATAATGGTAATCAGAGTTAAATCAGAGACTGCCACAGTGAAAAGCTCTCTACCCCAGAGCTCAGCATTCGCTCCCAACCTTTTCCGCACACTCGTATCTGACACAGACTGGGACATAAATCATAGCAGCGTATCATCCTTTGCAGAAGAAACTAGGATTTGTATGAGAGTGGCATCCTTAGAGGAAACTGTAACTCTCTAAGTACTAGATAAAAAACCAGGTAGGTCAGCAGGGGTGACTGCAGAAAGCAGCTGCAACATACCGAAAGTAAGGAGCACAGACGTAATGGTGTGTGCAACAGTGCAAGTGCAAATATAAGGTGATGTGCTTTCCACCTACTCCTATATGTTATGTATAAGTATCAAATGAGCTTGTTTCTTTTTTTTTAAGCAATGTTTTCGTATGAAGTAATGATCCGTTTATATAGTATATATATCATGTCCTTAGACTTGACACAAGTGAGTGTGAAATGTCGAATCACAGGCTGTGTTTCTTTCTCACCTACGAATTTACATAAATAATTTAGGCAGGTCCTGTGACAGTGACAAAGCAGTTAGCACACAGCAAATATTCAAAGTCTGTTACTCAAACGTATTCTCCAGTGAATATAATAGCGAGGGGAGAGAGTACAGTCACTCAGATCCTGCACTCACTCAGAATTAATATTCTTACTCAGTGAAGAGAGTGAATACAGTTGTTACTTGCACTCAGTGAAGAGAAAATACAGTCTGCACTTAGTGAGTGGAGATAATACAGTTAATATTTGCACTCAGCGATTAGAGAGAGTGAGAGTGCAATCAGTACTCGCACTTAGTGAATGGAGAGAATACAGTCATTTAGTACCTGAACGCAGAGTACAAAAAGTGGAGTGACTCACCCAGAGACAAGACAAATTTATGTCGTTCCTTAGTTACAACTACCAGACGTAAGATTGTATGTGTGTGTGTGTGTTACCATTTTGTCCTAGGCACATGTCGAGTAGACACTAGGCCTGTTGTATGTATGTGTGTGTGTAACGAAACACTTCGAAATGTTTCGGCCCCGCCGGGAATTGAACCCGGGCCCTCTGTGCGTGAAGCAAGAGCGCTAGCCACCATGCCATCGGGGCGTGTATGTGTGTGTATGTATGTGTGTGTGTACGTGTGTGTGTGTGTGTACGTGTTTTTGTTTATGTACGTGTGTGTGTGTGTATGTGTGTGTATGTGTATGTATGTGTGTGTGTATGTGTGTGTGTGTGAATGTGTGTGTGTGTGTGTGTATGTGTACATGTGTGCGCAGGTGTGGGTGTGCGTCAGGAAGTGTGTGTGTGTGTGGGGTAAGGAGGACGGGATGAGAGAGAGAGAGAGAGGAAGAGAGAGAGAAAGAGAGAGTAGGGAAGGGTGGGTACCCACTAAGATATCTCCTATATTAAAACGTATGCTGGTAGTCCAGGATAAAGACTATGTCCTCGACAATATAAGTAATAAAATGTGGACATTGGACCCCGCTAATTCAGCCATATGCATTCTCCACACACGGATATGAGATGGCGACCGCGCTCATATTTTCCCTCTTTATGAGATCAAACGGCAAGTAGGGCCTTCTTCCGCTTGTCCCAGGAGAGCCATGGACAACCTTTCGAAGGGAAGGCATTATATCCCCTTGGAGTGAAGACCCTAAGAGTCAAAGTGCCTCTTGCGGGTAGTTCGGGGTTACTCCCACTACGCGCAGCAATTTTCTTTAGCCACTAAGACGGGTGTGAAAGCCCGCCAGATTGCCCGGTGCTAAATGTCGTGAAAATGAGAGCGCCAGAATTTTAGTGGCGTCCCGGGAGCCCATATTTCCCGCCGGCTTAGCCACCAACGCCACTTTCCTGGGTCCGCCAAGGAACCAGGCCACAATGTGTGGTGAGAATGTGATGATGGTGGTGATGGTGCTAGTGGTGGTTGTGGTGCTGGTGCCACAGTGCCAGGAGTAGGAGGATAGTGGTAACGATAGTGGTTGTGAAGGTAGTGGTGGTTCTGTCATGGTAGCAGTGATGGAGGCGTGATGGCAGTGTTATCACCACGATGACGCTGGTGGGACCGTTACGCTAGTAGAGCCGTCACGGTGACGCTAGTGCTAGTTACGCCGCCAAGTTAACTGTGAAGAAGTGAGCAGCAGTGTTACCATGATTCTAGAATCTAGAAGATTCTTGTGTGTTGTGTGTGTGTGTGTGTCTGTCTGTCTGTGTGTGTGTGTCTGTCTGCCTGTCTGTCTGTCTGTCTGTCTGTCTGTCTGTCTGTGTGGTGTTGTGGTCTGAGGGAGGCACTAGAAAAAATGGGAAAGAAAATCAAATGAAAAAGATGGGGATAAAAGGAGAGGAAAAGAAAAATGAGGATGGAAAGAGAGGAGAAGCAATAGAACAAAAAGAGGGGAAGAGAGGATGAATAAAATGAGGCAGTAGAGGAGGGAAAGGGAAGAGAAGGATGAGGGAAAAATATGAGGAAGCAATGAAAGGAAGGAGGAGGAGTAGGAGTCACTTGTGTAATTGTGACAGTAATGACCACTTCACTACCTCACTCGCTCTCTGTGATGGAGATCAAAATAATGAAAGAGAGGGTAAGCTGGTGTTGGGGGGGGGGTGAAGGAGTAGGTGTGAAGGAGGTGTTGGGTGGGTGTGGCCTAAGTGTTGGGGTAGGTGTGGGGTAGATTTAGTACGACAGGAGTCTGCTTCTGTGGACGGTATTGGTACAGTTCTGGTAATATCTGGTACTGGTAGTGATTCTGGAATGGTTGGTGAAGATAGTGCTGGTGCAGGTCTGGAAAACTGCACAAACTGGGGACCCAACCCCCACTATTTCTAGTCAGTAGAAAGCAGAATTGTGCAAATTCTATAATAATGTGTCGTTTTACCTCCTGCAAAACGTTTCAGCCTGAAATGGTACAACGTGGCTTTGCAGGATTGCAAACCACTTGAACTCCCATGAAATTGCACAATCCAGGGCAACATGGTATCAGAGCAGGTCGCTCCTGCCTCTCGCAACTATTGGACCACTATGATACGGTATTAGATGCACTGGAAAACAAACAGAATGCAGATGTAATATACACGGATTTTGCAAAAGCCTTTGACAAGTGCGATCATGGTGTAATAGCACACAAAATGCGTGCTAAAGGAATAACTGGCAAAGTAGGCAGATGGATCTTCAACTTTCTAACTAATCGAACACAAAGAGTAGTGGTAAACAGAGTTAAATCGGAAGCTGCCACAGTGAAGAGCTCTGTTCCACAAGACACAGTACTCGCCCCTATCCTGTTCCTCATTCTCATATCAGACATAGACAAATGTAAACCATAGCACCGTATCATCCTTTGCAGACGGTACTAGGATCTGCATGAGAGTGTCATCCATTGAGGACACGGCAAATCTCCAAGAAGGTATAAACCAAGTTTTCCAATGGGCAACAGAGAACAATATGATGTTCAATGAAGACAAATTCCAACTACTCCGTTATGGAAAACTGGAGGAAATAATAGCTAGGACTGAGTATATTACAAACTCTAATCACACAATAGAGCGGAAAAGCAATGTGAAGGACCTGGGAGTGGTAATGTCCGAAGATCTCACCTTCAAGGACCACAACAATGCCACTATCACATCTGCGAGGAAACTGATAGGATGGATAATGAGAACATTCAAGACAAGAGATGCCAAGCCAATGATGATCCTTTTTAAATCACTTGTTCTCTCTAGGCTAGAATACTGCTGTACATTAACATCCCCATTCAAGGCAGGTGAAATTGCAGATTTAGAGAATGTACAGAGAACCTTTACTGCACGTGTACCTTAACTACTGGGAACCCCTGGAAGCACTTGACTTGTACTCATTGGAGCGCAGACGAGAGAGATATATCATAATCTACACCTGGAAGATCCTGGAGGGACTGGTCCCTAATATGCACACAGAAATCACTTCCTACGAAAGCAAAAGACTTGGCAGGCGATGTAACATACCCCCAGTGAAAAGTAGGGGCGCCACTGGTACACTAAGAGAAAACACAATAAGTGTCCGGGGCCCAAGACTGTTCAACAGCCTCCTACCAGCCATATGGGGAATTACCAATAAACCCCTGGTTGTCTTCAAGAGGGAGCTGGACTGATACTTAAAGTCAGTGCCAGATCAGCCGGGATGTGGTTCGTACGTTGGACTACGTGCGTCCAGCAGTAACAGCCTCGTTGATCAGGCTCTGATCCACCGGGAGGCCTGGTCATGGACCGGGCCGCGGGGGCGTTGATCCCCGAAATGCCCTCCAGGTAGACTCCAGGTTGCATATCATTTGAAAGGGACCAGGAGGTAAAGACTCCCCAAACCTTGGGAAACTAACCATAGTAGATACAACCATTCAAAGGCAAGAGTTTTTTTAAGAGCCAGGAATCAGAAAAAATGGCAAGAAATTACAAAGACATTCCACTACCGTGACGCCTTGTTAGAGTGGAGGTGCAGACAGCGGTCTCCACTCCAGAACCACAGATACTAATGCCAGCAACAACAAAAATCTCCAAAACAAAGAAGCAATGCCTCACATGTACACTATTTACAAATATACAGGACCTTCAGCCATCCATCACTAACACAATAACTTTCATCAGTGGACCCCCTCATGGAGTCAAGCGCTATGTTTGAGAGTTGCGCAGAGACCCACCTAAAAGATCACTTTGACAACGAAATATGGATACCAGGGCACAACTTATTTAAATGTGACACAACGAATGGGTAACAAGGAGGGGTTTGACTCTATGTCAAAGAGTCGTTCATTTGGACAGAGTTATTAAACACCACAAATGATGTAACTGTTCAAGGAACAGATATTGAAAATTGATTTATGTCTGGAAAATCTTACAACCACAGCCTCAAGTATCTTGTGTTTGGTGATTTAGGTTTAAGGCATTTGAAATTGAAGAACATACCAAATAATGTTATAGCGGAGATAATCACACACATGAGGTGTTGAATTTCTGTAATAAATTCACCTTAAGCCTGCAAATAGTGGAGCTAACAAGACAGGAAAATACACTTGACCTTATTTTCACAAATAATGATGACTGGTTAGAAATATACGTAACAGTATTGAAGACTTAATTCACATCACTACCTAATCAAAGTTCAGACTTGTATGTGCTGGTATCCTGACCAGCAAAATGCCAACATTTATGGAGGTACCTTCACCAAATTTAACTATAGCAACTAAAACATCAACTGGGATCATATAAATCAAGTCCTTAACGAAGTTTGCTGGGAAGATATCTTAAATAACATGGATCAGCTCTGTAGTAGTTGAAATAATAATAATAATAATAATAATAATAATAATAATAATAATAATTTTTATTTCTACAAGTACATGTACAAGGTATACAGGCCTAACTGACATCAATGACATACTATTATATAGAAAGCCGCTTGTTATGTTAAGCATTTCAGGCAAATTAGGTCAATTGTGTCCCCAGGATGCGATCCATACCAGGCGATTAACTTCCAAGTACCTATTTTACTGGTAGGCGAACATGGACAGCAAGTGCCTTAAGGAAACACGTTTCCACCCGTACCGAGGATCGACCCCCGGATCTCAGTGTGTGAGCTGAGTGTTCTACCAATCGAGCTACAGGACACCCTAAGTATGCTCAAGGCCCTGTATATTTGTAAGGCACATTCCCAGAAGAATTTACCTTGAACATGTGCCAAGGCAGTGTGCCAAGGCAGTGTGCCAAGCAAAGAATCACAGAGCTTCTCAAGGGGGGCTAGATAATCTGAAATGCGGCATTGAAGAGAGAAATAGAAAAATATTGAACTTAAGTATGAATCGTACAGGATCCAGGAGAGACAGAAGTTAAAAGCAATTAACGAAATTGAAAGAAATCCAAAGTATTTCTTTTTATATGATAAAATCAAGGCAAAAACCGCATCCAGTATCGAGCCCCTACTCAAACAAGCTGGTACTTACATAGGTGACAGCAAATGAATAAGATACTGTAGTCTCATTATGACTCAGTGTTTAGTGAGCCGTTAATCAGACTAAATATTAAAAATCCGAACCAATTTTTTTAACGATACTCAAAACCTTGTCAAATATTCTAAATATCTGATGTAGCAATAACTCCACTGAAATGTGATTAAAAAAAACATTGACAGTATGCCCGTTCACTCTGCCCTAGGCCCAGACTTATGGAACTCTGTGTTCATTAAGAACTGCAAGAAACTCCTATCGCCTGCTATAAGTATGCTAGGAGAGGGAACCTAGACATGGGGGTCATCCCACAGTCGATAAAAAAAAAGCTCCACTCCACATAGGTGACAACAAAGCAAGAAGAAAGAATTATAGACCGATAATTCTAACGTCCCACATAATTAAAATCGTTGAAAGGGTTGTAAGAAGCAAGATCGCCAACCACTTGTATTGCCAATAAATGCAGAGCCCAGGGCAACATGGGTTTAGAACAGGTCGCTCCTGCCTCTCGCAACTACTGGACTACTATGATGCACTGGAGGACAAACAGAATACAAATGTAGTTTACACAGACTTTGATGGTGTAATAGCGCACAAAATGCGTGCTAAAGGAATAACTGGAAAAGTGGGTAGATTGATCTTTAACTTTCTAACTAACAGAACAAAAAGAGTAATAGTAAAAGAGATAAGTAAGAGGCTACCACACTAACTCTGTTATGGAAAACTTGAGGAAATAAAAGCTAGAACGGAGTATTAAGGGGAACGTAAGTTCCCCAGTCTTTTAATAACATGTTTATTTTTCCACTATAATCTACCTTGCCCATAATTACTATCACATTTGCTTTATCCGTTTCGTAAGGTGAAGTTTAGGATCTTTCCTTAATTCATGGTGTAACTTAAGAAATCTTTGATGACAATTGTGTTGTAGAAGTCTGCGGGTAGCGGGGACTAACAGCTTGACAATCAGGCCATCAACCAGGCCTTGTTTGGGACCGGGCCTCAGGGGCGGTGACCTCCGAAAGTGACTCTAGGTAAACTCCAGGTAAATCTTACGTCACCAATGTAACTTATGACTCCTAAGTATTCTCGCTACTTGTCACTCTTACCACCCTTCTAGCCTTTATGGTAGTGAAGGGCTCCTCATCTAAGGGTCTGGAGCTACCCTCTTCTTTCTCGCATCAAATTTGATTACCTCTAATTCCCCAGTTCTAGTACGACCTTTACGGTTGAGCTTTTCCCTGTGACTATGATACTTCTTACTCTCACTACACTGAGACGGTCACAGTAAGTCAGCCACTAGATCTCCAGTAACAATCTTCGCTTCTCTCCCTTTACTAATGTTAACTTTCCTTCTGCCTCACCAAGAAAACCCCCACCTCTCTCACCCTCACCCACACAACCCTCACCTCTCTCTCACCCTCACCCACACAACCCCCACCTCTCTCTCACCCTCACCCACACAACCCCCACCTCTCCACACCAACACAAATCTTTATCAGTAAACAACAAACGCATTAGAAATGTAAACAAAAACAAGTTCAAGTCTTCTCACTATGACATAGAAACTGGCATGAACAAGGCACACACCGCGATACTTTTTGTGAATGCTTGGCATCTGGGGACTACAGCAGTCAGTGTAATGTTTGTAAGCCCAGGGGCGCGTGGCAGCAGGCGAGCTCCTCCAACGACCTAAGACGAGCCACCACGACCTGCTACGACCCCACCAGGAGTCATCGCCGAGCTGGAGTGAGCCGCTCCGACGACCTCACAATCAGGGACACGCCATGCAATGAAATCTTATGGGGTGAGCGAGGCAGTAGAGGAAGCAGGCTGCTGTCCGCACAGCCTTTCCTAGCGAGGCAGACAGCGAGAATTTTCCTATTTGCTCTTTATTCCAGCATGTGTTGGCTCTGTCAGGACACGTATCGCTAACTTTTACCATTTCAGACACCGCACTGAAGCCAGAATGGGATGGTTCGGGGAGAGGCAAGAAGGGGAGGGGTTCTCAGAACTCGCCAGGAAGACAACTTAGCTAAAATTTGAGGGGAGAAATGTTGTTGATTAAAGTTTCATTGGAATCTATAAAAGTTTGTGCTGCAGGCGTGATGGGATGACCTTTAGGGTGATGAAGGCCACATAGACAAGAGAAAATTTGCTATAACACTACTCTTTGCTTCCTGTTCTGTCTGCGTTGCCTGGATGGTAAGGAAAATGAGAAGGGGGTGTAATGGAGGAGAGGGTTCCATCTTGAAGGAGAGACGGTCAACGTTATAGGGAAAGAGGATTGTTTGCCGAGAGAACGGCCTAGCTTGTTTTAGGGACAGAAAGTGTATTGGGGAGTAATATCTACTTTTATAGTGTGCGGATATGTTTGTTCGATTATATTTAGCTTTGTTGTAAGACGACAAAAAAATGTGTCACAAAGGTGAGAGTTGCTGGACAAAGAGGAACAAAGCATCTTTTGGGAGGTTGGCGTCCCTTGCTAATCATACTAGAAAAAAAGGATTGTGGCAATACAGGCGTGACTTTCCAGAATGAGTACAAAAACAATGTTGCTGGTGGGAAGAAGGATTTGGCTTGCAAGGTAAATAAGATGTCTGATTGGAACAGGACACGTCTTAGAGAGAGAGACGTCTTAGAGAGAGAGAGGTTTTAGAGAGAGACGTTTTAGAGAGAGAGACATGGTTTGTTGAAAGCAATAAGAAGTGGGAAATTGTATCTGTGAATGATCGATACATTTTTAAGCTAATTTTTCCACATACTTTATGTTAAATTTAGATATGATTAGTATCGCCACATGACAAAACTTAACAGTTATAACTCACGATAATGCCAATGCAATAATATATATATATATATATATATATATATATATATATATATATATATATATATATATATATATATATATATATATATATATATATATATATATATATATATATATATATATATATATATATATATATATATATATATATATATATATATATATATATATATATATATATATATATATATATATATATATATATATATATATATATATATATATATATATATATATATATATATATATATATATATATATATATATATATATATATATATATATATATATATATATATATATATATATATATATATATATATATATATATATATATATATATTATATATATATATATATATATATATATATATATATATATATATATATATATATATATATATATATATATATATTATATATATTATATATATATATATATATATATATATATATATATATATATATATATATATATATATATATATATATATATATATATATATATATATATATATATATATATATATATATATATATATATATATATATATATATATATATATATATATATATATATATATATATATATATATATATATATATATATATATATATATATATATATATATATATATATATATATATATATATATATATATATATATATATATATATATATATATAGCAAACAACCACTATGAAAATAGAGGAATTCAAGCGCTGTGACTACTCACATTATCAAGGAACTATAAAGGAAACATGACAAGAGGACTTATATAAGGGGTGAGACTACACCTCACAGTCACATCACACTAACAAAGACTACACCTCACAGTAGCGTAACATCGCACGACTCTGTGAAGAGGAAAACAAGAAAGGACCTGAAACTCTTCCCAAGAATTAAGATTAGTCCAATTTATCATTAAATTCTTCCCAAATTTTATTAATTATAAAAGAATCCAATTTATATAAACCAAAAGAAATATTCATATTATTTTCAAAACTGCTTTTAATGAAACATGATTCTATTATATTCCTCTCAACCATGGACTTGCTTGATACAACCTTCTCAGCATTTTGAAAATCAATTGGATGGTTAAAGTCTCTCACATGAATAAATAGAGCATTAGAATCTTGTCCAGTTCTAATGCTATATTTATGTTGTTTTAATCTTAGTTCAAGACTTTTACCAGTTTGACCATAATAAACTTTATCGCATATTTTACAGGAATCTTATAGACACATCCGTCAGCATTTTGGGGAATTTTTATCAAAAGTCTTTTACTGTATCAAGATTTTTAAATACAACTTTGATATTAAAATTTTAAGAAAGGAAGGCATATCAACCAAGTTTTCATGGTAAGGAGAACCAACATATTTTTGGTTGAATAAGGTTGGTTGTCCCTTTTGGGATTGTAAAAAGTATTCCTAGCTATTTTAAAAGATTTATCAATTATGTTTCTAGGGTATTTTAAATCATTAGCTATTTCATAAATTTTAGAGATTTCTTCATCTATGAACTCTGGACTACAAATACGTAAAGCTCTCAAAAACATTGAAGAAAAAACCGACACTTTAACTCTATATTGATGTGAAGAGTAATAGTGTACATAGGAACAATTATTTAAAGGTTTTCTGTAAATTTTAAATTTAAAATCAATGTTACCCTTAATAATAAAAACATCTAGGAAGGGCAATGAGTTATTTACTTCGAATTCAACAGTAAAATTTATAGAATGAGCTAAGCTATTTAATTTAACAAGGAAATGGTTTATGTCTACATTCTTAGGCATAAGGCACAAAATATCATCAACATATCTATACCACTTAGCTCTATTGGGAAGGATAGTGTTAAGCAATCTTGTTTCGAAAATTCCATATATAAGTTACTAAGAACAGGTGAAAGAGGATTGCCCATTGCCATACCAAACTTCTGTGTGTAAAACTCATCATTAAATACAAATTTTGCATCAACAATACAAAGTTTAATAAGTTTAATGATAGTAGGAACTGGCAATGGTAAATCATAATTAACCAGTTCTTCAGATAAGAAACTTAGTAAATCATCAACTGGAACTTTTGTAAACAAGGAGGTAACATCAAAACTAACCATATTGAAATCATTTAAATCAGTCAAGGTGCTTAATTTATCAACTAAATCTAAGTTGTTTTTAACATTAAAATTAGAAATTTTTCCAACAATTGGGCTCAAAATATCAACAAGCCATTTAGAAAGTTTATAAGAAACTGAACCTATAGAGCTAATAATTGGTCTAACAGGATTACCAGGTTTGTGTGTTTTTATTAATCCATACATATAAGGTAAAGATGAATTAGTGGATGTAAATTTTTTAATTAATTCATCTTTGCCCTTCAATAGATGTTTTATTGTTTTATTGAAATTGCTGTTAACAGTTTCTAAGGGATTCTTTCTAAGTTTAGAATAGGTTTCAAAATCATCTAGGAGGTTATTCATTTTATCTTGGTAATCGGTTTCTTTCATAATTACAATTGCATTTATTTTATCTGCTTTAGTAAGACGCAAATTTTTATTATTCAAAAGTGAATCATAAGACTTAAAAAATCTTTGAGGGCAATTGGGAATATTTTGTTTTAACATTGAGCTATATACCATCCCTTACTAATATTAATTTCATCAGTGGATAAATCAGAGGATTTTTCTAAATTACAAAAGGCTTTTGCAATTTCAACATTATTAAGTTTTTTGAAGTTGCAAAACTTAAACCGAAACCAAGAGCAGCAGTTGTATTTTTATCTAATATTTCATCTGATAAGTTAATTACAAAATTGTTATTAGCGTGCTTTGTCCAATCACTATTTTCAATTAAATTATTTAATTTTCTTTGTAGTTTGTTTTTGAGATTATTACAAATTCTTCTGAGTTTATTATAGCAATGATCCAACATACTATGTTGCCATTCTGATGGAATACCTTGATAAAAGGAGTATTTTTTGTTTCTCAATATTTTGAATGCTTCTTTCTCCTGTATTTTAGTAATTTCAATATGTTTCTGAAGAATAATTCTCATAAAATCATCAAAAGGACGATCTCTCATGTCAAGGAGTCTATTTGGTAAAAGAGATTTAGGCAAAACTTGTTCATTCAAACAGTCTTTTAAAAAATTAAGTCGAATTTTAAGCTTATGTGACTTGATCAATGCAGAAGAAAAATGGAAACAAAAGAAATATGATTAGGAAAGCTTACCAAGAACATTGTGAAGAGTCGTGTGGTATCCATTGATGCAAAGATCACAGTAATCAGGTGATATCAAAATATGCAAACAACCACTATGAAAAATAGAGGAATTCAGCGCTTTCGTGACTACTCACATTATCAAGGAACTATAAAAGGAAACATGACAAGAGGACTTATATAAGGGTGAGACTACACCTCACAGTCACATCACACTAACAAAGACTACACCTCACAGTCACATCACACTAACAAAGACTACACTCACAGTAGCGTAACATCGCACGACTCTGTGAAGAGGAAAACAAGAAAGGACCTGAAACTCTTCCCAAGAATTAAGATTAGTCCAATTTATCATTAAATTCTTCCCAAATTTTATTAATTATAAAAGAATCCAATTTATATAAACCAAAAGAAATATTCATATTATTTTCAAAACTGCTTTTAATGAAACATGATTCTATTATATTCCTCTCAACCATGGACTTGCTTGATACAACCTTCTCAGCATTTTGTAGTCCAGAGTTCATAGATGAAGAAATCTCTAAAATTTATGAAATAGCTAATGATTTAAAATACCCTAGAAACATAATTGATAAATCTTTTAAAATAGCTAGGAATACTTTTTACAATCCCAAAAGGGACAACCAACCTTATTCAACCAAAATATGTTGGTTCTCCTTACCATGAAAACTTGGTTGATATGCCTTCCTTTCTTAAGAATTTTAATATCAAAGTTGTATTTAAAAATCTTGATACAGTAAAAGACTTTTGATAAAAATTCCCCAAAATGCTGACGGATGTGTCTATAAGATTCCCTGTAAAATATGCGATAAAGTTTATTATGGTCAAACTGGTAAAAGTCTTGAACTAAGATTAAAACAACATAAATATAGCATTAGAACTGGACAAGATTCTAATGCTCTATTTATTCATGTGAGAGACTTTAACCATCCAATTGATTTTCAAAATGCTGAGAAGGTTGTATCAAGCAAGTCCATGGTTGAGAGGAATATAATAGAATCATGTTTCATTAAAAGCAGTTTTGAAAATAATATGAATATTTCTTTTGGTTTATATAAATTGGATTCTTTTATAATTAATAAAATTTGGGAAGAATTTAATGATAAATTGGACTAATCTTAATTCTTGGGAAGAGTTTCAGGTCCTTTCTTGTTTTTCCTCTTCACAGAGTCGTGCGATGTTACGCTACTGTGAGGTGTAGTCTTTGTTAGTGTGATGTGACTGTGAGGTGTAGTCTCACCCCTTATATAAGTCCTCTTGTCATGTTTCCTTTTATAGTTCCTTGATAATGTGAGTAGTCACGAAAGCGCTTGGAATTCCTCTATTTTTTCATAGTGGTTGTTTTGCATATTTTGATATCACCTGATTACTGTGATCTTTTTGCATATATATATATATATAGCCGCGCTGTGGTTCGTACGTTGGATTGCGTGTGGCCAGCTGTAACAGCCTGGTTGATCAGTCCTTGATCCACCGGGAGGCCTGATTATGGACCGGGCCACTGGGCGGTTGACCCCCGGAACATTCTCCAGGTAGGTAGACTCCAGGTAGGTAGACTCCAGGTAGGTACACTCCAGGTAGGTACACTCCAGGTAGGTACACTCCAGGTAGGTAGACTCCAGGTAGGTAGACTCCAGGTAGGTACACTCCGGGTATCCTCAAAAGGGGACATTAAGCTTTCAGATTTTTTTCTTTCCTCCAGATTTTCTTTTTAAATTCATTAAAGAAGGCCTCATCTGATCGGCTTTAAATTTTAACGCTAATGTCCGGTATATTGGGCAAAAATTGTAGGTACACTTGGCATGTGCCTATGACTGAAGCTCTTAAACTGTATCTCTGCGTCGTGAATGGTACCGATAGTTTGCAGGAACCTCTGCAGCGTAGCTTCAAACTTTCATAAATGGCTCATCCTAATCCGACGGCGGAGAGTGAATTTAAATGTTTACGTGAAAATTTGCTAATGTTATGTATCAAATAGTTTGAAAATTGATTCCAGTTTAATTACGTTAAAAATTTATAGTTAACCGATTCTGCATAGTTTGCGTGTGGGCAAATTTATCAAAGTACTAAATTAGTTTAAAAACTTGGAATTCTTGGAATCCATGTAATACTTAATACCTGGAAAATGCCTCTTCCGATTGGCTTCAAATTTTTTCCTCCCTGGTGTGTTTTCCAGAAAGCAGACTCGCCTTCTTATTGAGATGCGTAAATCCCAGTTTATCCATTAAATAAACAGTGATATTGATTTTCATTCAATAACTAAAGTATGTGTCTCGTCGGCTTCACGGTATTAACGCTGATTCATTACATTAAAATTTAAGACACACTTCAAGTGTAGACATTTTAATGAAATTGTTAAAACATTTGGAATTGTTGGATTCAAAGGTTAGGTTAGGTAAGGTTCGTCAGGAAACAGGACAAGTGTTTCCTGACGCGGGTCTTAGTCAGATGATGACCCGCCGTTGGAGCTTTTGGTCATCTGACCGAGGCCTTCCGCTGGCTTACCGGTCCACCCCTTTAAAAATTATGGTTAATTATAACCATTTTTCCATTATAATTTGGATTCAAAGAAATTACGGGAAAATGCCTTTTCTGATAAGCTTCAAACTTTCAGTATTGATGGGCTTTATTAAAAGATAGTCTGGTTTTCGCTTTGATCTGTGTAAATTTTTAATTTCAGATTTCATTAAATGAATTGGTTTATATGTAATAACTAGAAAATGTCTCTTTTGGCCAGTTTTAAACACTCGATCATTCGTGAGTAAGAGTTGGAAATATTTTTATACTGAATCTGGACTTTGTACTTTGCCAATTTGTCAAGTTTATATAATTTTTTTTATCGAACTAGGCCAGGGCTACTCAACTACTATGAGCAAAGGTCCACTTGGACAAGTACCAATGTATGCAAAGGTCCGGATACATTTTTTACACGCAATCATGAAAAGCAACAAATCCGGATATAGGTCAGTGTACTCATTATTTTCTATGAACTTCATTTTTAGTCCTCGTCTTATAAAAATTTACAAAATATGGAGATAAATAGTGGGGGGAAATAATTTTTACATTATATCGAACAAGTTTTGGATTTTTTTTTTACTCAGATTGGTTTAAATGGAGTTTTCAAACTGAAAAATTAATATATATACTGATTAACAGAATGGTATATAATAAAAATTACGCTACAACAGCATTTGAAGTTTTATTAAAAAAATCCGAATTTTAACACGTAAAGATCAACAAGACTCATGTAATATGTGTATGATTGTAAGTTGTGTTTGTATGGTGTATGTGTGTATGACTGTAGGTAAGTTGTGTTTGTATGGTGTATATGTGTCTGTGTACTGTTATTCTGTAATGTTAGTTTAGTGAGAGAAATGACACTTCTTGCTTCGTGTTAATTCCCGAAATCTTGGTATTAATGGAGTAATAGCTGGTGGAAGACAGTGGTGGAGGTGTTCACTGGTCATACAGGAGTGGAACTTGTTCTTCGCCAAGTTCATAGTTGAGAACGCAGACTGACAGCAGTAGGTGGACCCAAACATTGTAAGAATCTGGACTGCTAATCTGTGAAGCCTGGGAAAATTCGCAGGGGATCCTTCCTTTGAGCGAAATGTTTCTGGTGCACAATCACAGAGTACTTGTCTCAGCCTCACAGAGTACTTGTCTCAGCCTCACAGGACTGTCTCAGCCTCCAGTACTTGTCTCAGCCTCACAGAGTCTTGTCTCAGCTCGAACTTGTCTCAGCCTCAAGAGTACTTGTCTCAGCCTCACGAGTACTTGTCTCAGCCTCACAGAGTACTTGTCTCAGCCTCACAGAGTACTTGTCTCAGCCTCACATTCTCTTGCAAGTCAATGAGTTCCAGTTGAATTTTTGCAGCATCTACCCATGTGAAGGCTTATTTTGCTTCGACTGAGAATTCTGTGATACCCGCCACTACAAAGGGGCTTTGAACGAACACCAGCGACTGTTTTCCAAGAACAAAGTCATCAAAGCGTAACTTGAAATTTTTTATTAGATTCTCAGTGAAATAGACATATTTAGTATCTGTTTCATCATTACGTTGCTCCAAAAGTCTGGGGAAATGAAAAGTTGGCTCTGAACATCGTTAGCGAAAAGTTCAAATTTCTTCTGGAAAACTCGAATTGTTGAGATCATGTTGAAAATCGTGTGTTTTTTCCCTAGTAGTTTAACGTTAAGATCGTTCAGATGTGACATTATGTCTGCCAAAAATCCAACACTCTCCATTTTGTTGTCATCTTTCAAAAAATCAGAAAATATCTTTGCTTTCTCACTGTTTTGATCCTTGAGGAAAGTCTGTGACTCTTTCCTGATTGCCCAAAATCCCTCCAAAACCCTTCCATTAGTCCACCATCTCACATTGTTGTGCACAAGTAAATCGTCATAGCAAGCATCGACCTCAGTTAGAAAGCTTCGGAGTAGACGGTGTTGTAGAGCTGACGTTGATCGAAGGAAGTTTACTAGCTTCATAATAGTGTCCATGAGGTCACCATACTCATCTCCCAGACTGGTATACAGTACTGATTGGTGGATAATGCTATGATAAGTTATCATGTCGGGATTATCTTACTTTAATATTGCGACCAGTCCCTCTCTCTCGACCAACCATGGCTGGAGCTCCATCTCTGGTCACTGAAATGATGGATTTGACATCAATATTTCTCGACTCTAAGATGCTTTTCAAGGAACCATAAATATCCTCTCCTCGTGTTCTTCCTTTAAGGTCGGTCACACCCAACAAGTCCTGGCAAAAATATTTTTTCTCTGCATCATAATATCTCACAAATACAATGAGTTGAGCATTATCAGTACTGTCTGTTGACTGATCTAAAGACAGTGAAATATAAGATCTGCCAATAGTTGTGTTTTCCTCGTTGATGTGGAATCAGATAATGGAATCTACTTTATTTTGTCTTTTATCTCTTTTGTTTTTGTTTATCCTCAAACAATGTATCTGCAGTTTCCATCATACATTCTTTAACAATTTCTGCATCAGTGAAGAGGTGGACAAAACAAATTTAAATCAAACTTGCTAAAAGAAAATGAGAAAACCCGAAATCATACCTTGCCTCCTAGACTACTTTGATCGGCATTACTGACTTATCATATCTGCTCTTGAAACTATGTATTGAGTTTGCCTCATCTAAGTCATTCCACTTTCCAGTATATACTCACCTATATGTACTCACCTATATGTGGTTGCAGGGGTCGATTCATAGCTCCTGGCCCCGCCTCTTCACTGGTCGATACTAAGTCACTCTCTCCCTGCTTCAACTACTTCACTCTCCAGATTATTCCACTTCCTGACAACTCTAAGGCTAAAGAAATACTTCCTAACATCCCTATGACTCATCTGTATCCCATTTTTTAAACATTCGAGCCCTGTCCACCTTGTCAATTCCTCTCAGCATTTTATACGTCCTTATCATGTCCCCCCTGTCCCTCCTATCCTCTAGTCACTAGACTGTCGTAAAAAACACGAAATGAAACGTTTGTTCTCAAAGGTTTGTAGAGAATTTTAAATAGAATACTAGAATACAAAAGCACAAAAGAAAATTGATGAACAATGAAAAAAATTTTGTATGGGGTATTGTGTGGAATAACTCAAGAATGCGTCTTAGTGTTGATGTGTTTTGCTCAAAGAAAGCTTCCCTTTAATTTCAGGTTGTTTAAGTTTTAATATGCCAATATTATTAATCACACTGGTTTCTGTGAAATAACTGGTGAATGTTTCCTCTGGTCAAAGATAAGCCAGTGCTTGGCTTTACTTGGTTATCCTACTTTAAATCTACGTGTTGTACTTTTATGTGTCTACATCTGTGTGCCCTAGAGCTCATTGTAACAAAAAAGTGTAACACAGGAAATAAAACTTAACTACTTTCTTACTTGCTTATTTAAAATCTGACCATAGTCTGTGTAGGTAGTAATTTCCTATGGAAAAAATTTAGCAACTTGAAATACTGTTTTTCATGCTGTAATTTCTGAGCGTCTCATTCAATTAGCTTTACCCTTCAACGCTGAAAACATGATATTGATAATACAATTACTGAGCGGCTTCAAGATTAATGCATTTTTGAATTTTGGAATATTGATTTCTTTGGTCTCTTGCAAAGGTTTGAATTAAATATGGGCTGTGTATGTCATAAATTACCATCTTTTATTGAAGAAATTTGGATATTAGTTACCATGTGATTTGTGAATGCCTCTTCTGATTCACTTCAAATCTTCATCATTAATATTTAACTGCATTACAAATTTATGACGCACTCTGCACTATTCCAATCGTGTGCATTATGGTACAGGGGGCTGGGGTTCTGCAATATGGGGATACTTTCCTCGGATCACGCAGTTACCAAAATATATCCAGTTTTTAAAGAGGGTAGACCTGTATCCCGTGAAAATCCTCTGTCGTATGACCAGCTACAGTAAGAATTATCATACAATCCAATGCTAGACAACACCTCCCTCCCCACTCTTCAAAGACCAGTGACAAGAAGAACTTGTCCTATTTCCTAACCAAATAATGATAATTATAAAAAGGGTGACGGCATACCATCGCATTTCCTACTTGTAATATAGGAGATGCGACAACACCTCACCACAGCCGCCATTACGTTATCACCATCGACGATACTAAACATCATGAAAAATTAATTGGGGAAAAGAGCACCGACTACGGTGCTCTTCACCAACTCCGAGGCTGAGGGACTGACTACCTCATCTTTTCTATAGTTCTACTGTCTTCCAATTATACCCTTGAATTTATATTGATAAAGCCACTGGTTGGCGAAACGTCTACAATTAGATACCCAGATATTGCACATGTTTCTAATTTTCATCTTGTCGGTACTATATACCATTCATGTATACTAAACATCATTCCAGTCACCACCACCACAACCATCATTCCAGTCACCACCACCACAACCATCATTTCAGTCACCACCACCACAACCATCACCACTGATACTACCACCATCATTTACACCCTACTACCTACTTTCGCCCTACCACTAACAACAAATATTTACAAGCCTTCCCTATTTCCTGGGTGGATATAAAGATATTGAACAATAACATGGCTCAGGGATGGTCCGGCTTGACAGACATTAGAGTGCTTCCTCATATTCTTAACGCATACGCCTTTCCTCTCCGCCAGATCAATCAAACAACATGTCAGCTCCATATCCCGCGTTCGAACGACGGCTACGACTTCGTTTCTATCACTTGCCGACACTGATCGCTCCCATTATGTACTGACGACTGATTTCTAGTCGACTAGACTGGGATCTTATGGATTCGTATTTCCAGGTGTATTTTGTCTGTTTCGTATAAACATTTACTGTGAGGGAGCTCGTAATATGTCTTGCAAAGGTGGACGGATGCTAGCGTCCGAACTGCATGTCAGTGGGAATGTCAACAAAGGGACGGATGTGGGGATATTTTTAATTTAAGTATGAAATGAACCTTCGCCTAAATTTTCCCGATTGGAAAACAGGAGGTGGAAGAAGAGAGGATTTAAGATACCTCGGGGGAGGTTCTTTTTTTTTTTTTAATATCTTGGAGCGGGCGCTGGAGCCCCGGGTAGGATGATTTATTGCATCGCCCGGAAATACATGATGATCAATAGGCCTTTGGCGAAGCAAAGAAGTCTGGGAAGATTTTTTTTTTTTTTTGGGGGGGATGAAGCATCTTGTACAATGGAAACAGTGCCACATGATAGAGTGAAAACAATCAATATATTATACACAAATAAGCGTACATATGAGAAAGAAACTTATGACGACGTTTCGATCCAATTTGGACCATTAACTAGTTTCAGTTCAAGTCGAACCGAAACCTCATCATAAGTTTCTGTCTCCAACATTGTGGGTTATTTGTGTATTGTTCCAGTCACGGTATTGTGTCTTTGCATTCTTCAATAGATTATATTTCGTGAGGTCGATTTTTAACCTAGGAAATGGCACTTTGGCCATTTAGAGGAACTGACCGCCACCGAAAAAAAAGTTCTTGCGTAGCAGTGTTTCTTATCGTTTCACATCGCATTCCTTCCTTAGTAATCTCTGGATCTTCCAAATATTCCCCATTCTTAGGGGCACGTAAGTGCCCCTTGTGTATTCATATATATATATATATATATATATATATATATATATATATATATATACGTATATAGGATGGGGTCCACCTCTTGTGTAAATTGTGGGACCCATTGCCTCGGAGAAGTGGATAAAAAGGCTTCAAGGAAGAATATTTAGATTTCTTTCTGAAGCCATTTGAATATTCCACTTCCCCTACCACCCCATCTTTTTTATACAAACTTTATTTCAAGACAAAATACATTGACAAGAATACAATAGGGAGTAAAACAACATAGATAACAACTCAGAGCTACATGTCAAATACTTCGTCCAGTTCCCCGGCAGTGGGCCGCGTGCCCAGAACGCTGCAGGCATTTCCCCTCTGGATCGCAACACTGAGTCTCTGAAACAGGAAGCTGGTCGCCCTGTGGTCCCTGGTTTCTATGATGAGTTTCTCACCCAGCTCTTTGAGAAACTTTAGAGCACACTTGCCCCACGCTCCAAGGGTCTCCGACCCTATTGGGATGAAGTTATAGCAAGGGGAAAGAGCTTCATATTTGCGAGTCTTCTGGGTCTCCCTGTGGATGGCAGCTCCACCCACTTCGGCTGCGGAGTATGGCAAGTAGGTGTCTGCCATTGTGGCAGCACAGGTGTAGTCCCAAGCAATCTGCTTACCATCCTTCCAGGGTAGCATAGTGGCTCCATCAGGACGTTTTTGACTTCCATCAGACCTCTGCACTTGGGGTTCTCGTTGTATATATATATATATATATATATATATATATATATATATATATATATATATATATATATATATATATAGAGAGAGAGAGAGAGAGAGAGAGAGAGAGTGAGATCTTCATGAGATCTTCATGACTTTGCACTTGGTGGGGTTAAACTCCAGGAGCCAGTTGCTGGACCAGGCTTCTAGCCTGTCCAGATCCCTTTGTAGTCCTGCCTGATCCTTTTCCGATTGAATTCTCCTCATTAGCTTCACATCGTCTGCAAACAGGGACACTTCTGAGTCTATCACTTCCGTCATGTCATTCACATATACCAGAAACAGCACCGGTCCTAGGACGGACCCCTGCGGAACCCCTCTCGTCATAGGCACCCACTCGTCACGTACCATGACTCGTTGTTGCCTCCCTGTCAGGTATTCTCTGACCCATTGCAGTGCCTTCTCTGTTATACCTTCCTGGTCCTGCAGCTTTTGCGCTAATCTCTTGTGGGGAACTGTGTGTGTGTGTGTGTGTGTGTGTGTGCTCACCTACCTAGTTGTACTCACCTAGTTGTGGTTGGAGGGGTCGAGTCATAGCTCCTGGCCCCGCCTCTTCACTGGCCGCTACTGGGTCACTCTCCCTGCGCCATGAGCTTCATCATACCTCTTCTTAAAGCTATGAATGGATCCTGCCTCCACTACATCGCTTCCCAAACTATTCCACTTCCTGACCACTCTGACTGAAGAAATACTTCCTAACATCCCTGTGATTCATCTGAGTCTTCAACTTTCAGCTGTGCCCCCTTGTTGCTGTGTCCCATCTCTGGAACATTCTGTCTCTGTCCACCTTGTCAATTCCTCTCAGTATTTTATATGTCGTGTGTGTGTGTGTGTGTGTGTGTACTCACCTAATTGTACTCACATAATTGTGGTTGCAGGGGTCGAGACTCAGTTCCTGGCACCGCCTCTTCACTGATCACTACTGGGTCCTCTCTCTCCCTGTTCCATGAGCTTTATCATACCTCGTCTTTAAGCTATGTAAGGTTCCTGCCTCCACTACATCACATGCTAGACTACTATTCCACTTCCTGACTACTCTATGACTGAAGAAATACTTCTTAACGTCCCTTCCTAACTTTTTCTAATTTCTTGACGTGCTTGACCAGGTGTGGGTTCCAAACTGGTGCTGCATACTCCAGTATGGTCCTGACATACACGGTGTACAGAGTTGTGTGTGTGTGTGTGTGTGTGTGTGTGTACTCACCTAGTTGTACTCACCTAGTTGTGGTTGCAGGGGTCGAGTCAAAGCTCCTGGCCCCGCCTCTTCACTGGCCGCTACTGGGTCACTCTCCCTGCGCCATGAGCTTTATCATACCTCTGCTTAAAGCTATGTATAGAGCCTGCCTCCACTACATCGCTTCCTAAACTATTCCACTTCCCGACAACTCTGTGACTGAAGAAATACTTCCTAACATCTCTGTGATTCATCTGAGTCTTCAACTTCCATCTGTGTCCCCTTGTTGTTGTGTCCCATCTCTGGAACATTCTGTCTCTGTCCACTTTGTCAATTCCTCTCAGTATCTTATATGTTGTTATCATGTCTCCCCTATCTCTCCTGTCCTCCAGTGTCGTCAGGTCGATTTCCCTTAACCTCCTCGTAGGACATACCCCTTAGCTCCGGGACTAGTCTTGTTGCAAACCTTTGCACTTTCTCGAGCTTCTTCACATGCTTGGCTAGGTGTGGGTTCCAAACTGGTGCTGCATACTCCAATATGGGCCTAACGTACACAGTGTACAGGGTCCTGAACGATTCTTTATTAAGATGTCGGAATGCTGTTCTTAGGTTTGCTAGGCGCCCATATGCTGCAGCAGTTATTTGGTTGATGTGCGCCTCAGGAGATGTGTCTGGTGTTATACTCACCCCAAGATCTTTTCCTTGATTGAGGTTTGCAGTCTCTGGCCCCTAGGCTGTACTCCGTCTGCGGTCTTCTTTGCCCTTCCCCAATCTTCATGACTTTGCACTTGGTGGGGTTGAACTCCAGGAGCCAGTTGCTGGACCAGGCTTGCAGGCTGTCCAGATCCCTTTGTAGTTCTGCCTGGTCCTCGTCCGATTGAATTCTTCTCATCAACTTCACATCATCTGCAAACAGGGACACTTCGGAGTCTATTCCTTCCGTCATGTCGTTCACAAATACCAGAAACAGCACTGGTCCCAGGACTGACCCTGTGGAACCCGCTCGTCACCGGCGCCCACTCTGACACCTCGCCACGTACCATGACTCGCTGCTGTCTCCCTGACAGGTATTCCCTGATCCAATGTAGTGCCTTCCCTGTTACCCCTGCCTGGTCCTCCAGCTTCTGCACTAATCTCTTGTGTGGAACTGTGTCAAACCCCTCTCTCTCTTGCCTTATCGCTGTCACCCTGTCGTAGAACTCCAGTAGGTTTGTGACACAGGATTTCCCGTCCCTGAAACCGTGTTGGCCGTCGTTGATAAGCTCATTCCTTTCTAGGTGCTCAACCACCCTTCTCCTGACTATCTTCTCCATGACCTTGCATACAATACATGTCAGTGACACTGGTCTGTAGTTTAGTGCTACGTTCCTGTCTCCTTTTTTAAAAATTGGAACTACATTTGCTGTCTTCCAAACCTCAGGTAGTTGCCCTGTTTCGATAGATGTGTTGAAGATCGTTGTTAGGGGTACACATAGCTCCTCTGCTCCCTCTCTCAGGACCCATGGAGAGATGTTATCTGGCCCCATCGCCTTTGAAGTATCTAGCTCGCTTAGTAGCCTCTTCACTTCCTCCTCATTTGTGTGTATTGTGTCCAGCACTTGATGGTGTACCTACCTCTCCTCCTTTCTGGAGGCCCTTCTATCTCCTCTGTGAACACCTCTTTGAATCTCATGTTGAGCTCCTCACACACTTCCCGGTCATTTCTTGTGACCTCCCCTCCTACCTTCCTCAGCCTGATCACCTGGTCCTTGACTGTTGTTCTCCTCCTGATGTGGCTGTACAGCAGCTTTGGGTCAGATTTGGCTTTCGCTGCTATGTCATTCTCGTACTGTCTTTGGGCCTCCCTTCTGATCTGTGCATATTCATTTCTGGCTCTACGACTGCTCTCCTTATTCTCCGGGGTTCTTTGCCTTCTGTACCTCTTCCATTCCCTTGCACACTTGGTTTTGGCTTCCCTGCACCTTTGGGTGAACCATGGGCTCATCCTGTGTGTGCGTGTATGTGTGTGTGTGCGTGTGTGTGTGTGTGTATTTGTGTATGTGTGTGTTTATGTGTGTGTGTGTGTGTGTGTGTGAGTACTCACCTAATTGTGGTTTCCGGGGTCGAGACTTAGCTCCTGGCCCCGGAGTGTGTGTGTGTGTGACCTGTGTTATAGAAAACAATGAATTAAAGGAAAATTATAAAAGGCAAACAAAATACGTATACAGTATGAAAACAATATTTCATATTGTAACTCTTCGGTTTTTTTTTTTTTTTCGTGCGATAAATACAAATACATATTTAAGGAAGCTGGTGGCCCAGGTTCGAGACGAATGAGCTTTTATGTCCATAGGATAACATTGACTTACATGACTTGTATACTAATCGAGAATGCAAGAAAATTTTAATTTGTATGAAATTAAGTAAATCATTTTAAGATTCGAGAAGACAACCTAGTGATGTACATAGTGCCAGATGAATGAGGCACTATGGATAGACTTTACAGCCTATCCATTAGAGGATAGGTTGTAAAGCCCTAGACCAGGGTTAAGGGATTCGATAGTGGGGGAGGAAGGTTTTTTTTTTAGTAGTTTTGGACAAAACGTCAGTGTGCGGCTACTCCATATGACAGCGTTTGGTCCCACTATGCAACTATATTTTCCGGTCATATCCCGTGACACGAGTTGTATACTGGTATATGGAGCGGGGTCCAGGAGCTGAGCTTCAACCCTCACCAGCCTCTACTGAGGACAAGTAAATCTTCCCCTCCAATATTTCTACCCCATGTACACCCCTGTGCCTCACCTGTATCTCCCGTCTCTTCCCCTCCTTTTCCCTCGCCATTTACCCATACTTGCCCCTCCTCCAGGTGCACCCCCCTTCCCCCACTCAAGCGGTCTGAACAAGTGACGTTGGTGACGGATGTTATTTGGCGGCGTCAATCTGCCGTCCATGGACCTGTCTATACAGCTGTCCAGGTGTCCGTCCCACCTGTCCAAATGTCCATCCGACCAGTAATCAGCCGGGGCCACTGCCAATCGACGGCCAAGATCTCTGGGTGGCAGTGAAAGGTCAGTGTTGGTTAATTCACGTTGGCTCCCTCCCTCCCTCACTCCCTCCCTCCCTCCGTCCCTCCCTCCCTTCACTGCTCACTGGTTATCAGTGACCACAGGGAACTCATGTGGAAGTGAGAGTGATTATGGTGGAATGGCGGTGGTTATGATAACAGTAGTGTTGATTATGGTAATAGTGGTTGTGGTAATAGTGGTGATGGTGATGGTTGCTGTGTTGGTTGCAGTGATGGTGGTGATAGTGGTAGTATTGTTGGTGAAAATGATGATCATAATAAACTCACAAGTTAGATATCAAACCGAACGGTGTTTCGGTTCGTCCTGGACCATTATTAAGTCACGAGTAAGAAAACAGTAAAAATCAGCAATATAATCAGGCAGTTTGAGAGATGTCCAGCTGCAGCTAACCTGATGCTAACCTTGATGTGGAGTCTCTAACTACTAATGTTCAGTCAAACTCGTGCTGTAGTCTCTGGGTAGGAGCGGGGCGGCGATAAGAGCAGTCATTGTCCTCCCTACCTTAGAATTTTGAAGCAGAAATCCTTCTGTAATTCGTTTACCATATTTTCATTCTTCTGGTGTAGCTGTACAGTAGCTTGAGGTGCCAGACTTTGGTTTAGGTCCTACGTCAATTTCAAATTGCATTTTCGAATCTCCATTTATCCATAATTGTTTCAGAGGGCATAGTAGTGATTGTGAAAGGGCTCCTGATCTCCCCCCTCCCCCCCCAAAAAAAAAAAGCTACTCCTCCCTTCCCTGGACCAAACCTGATTACCTCCCATTCCTCAAACTCTGTATGCCTCAGTACGGATTTAGATATTTTAAATGTATTTAGGAATAATCATTTCTCCCCAGATATTTGTCATGTGGATTTTCTGCTTATCGATCTGTTGTCTGGTAGGCTTCATACTCTGTATTTTGTCCATCCTGTCTTTCTGTTGAGTTTAACCTTCCCACATAACGCGTTAAATTCCAGATAAGCTTGCATTATGCATGTAATTATCTGTTACGGATTGTCTTTACGTGAATACCGATTCTTGATTAGCTATTTGTTAATATCTTCTTGTGGCTCCGTATCTGTAATTATACCTATTTGTGATTATTTATTTGTAATTATTTACTTGACGCTCCAAGGTGAGACCTCTATTCATGACATCCCCTCCTCAGTGTTTTATAAGTGAACTATAATTTTGAATTTTCATTAGTTTCAGCACATACAATTTCCTTTGTCGTCCTATTCCAGAAGTTTATCACTAACAAAAATCTTCCTTAGCTATTCCTTAGTATCCTTACATAATCTAGTACATGGTTATTGGCACTGTAGAACCTAGAGCTGGTAATGATCGGATGGTGGGAAAGAAATGAGATTGAGATAGGAATGAATAGTGAAGAAGGATGAGGGTATACATGGAGGAAGAGAGCAAAGTGGCTCATTCACTTTTTTTTTTGAGAAAATGATTGATGTTTAGAGCTTTTGGTTTATGAGGCATTCACATTTTTGAAGGAACATAAGTGTCTGGGGCCCAAGACTGTTCAACAGCCTCCCACCATCCATAAGGGGAATCACCATTGACCCCTGGTTGTCTTCAAGAGGAAGCTGGGCAGATACCTAAAGTCAGTACCAGATCAGCCGGGCTGTGGTTCGTACGTTGGACTACGTGCAGCCAGCAGTAACAGCCTCGTTGATCAGGACCTGATCCACCGGGAGGCCTGGTCATGGACCGGGCCGCGGGGGCGTTGACCCCCGGAATACCCTCCAGGTAGGTAGGTAGGGAGCTGCTTCTTAAAGTGTGTCTCCAACATGCCTATTTTTTTTTAATAAAGGATGTGCATATCCAAAAATTTGTATATATGTTTATATGTAGGAGAGAGATTATTTTCCAGTAAAAGTAGGCCTTAGACAAGGATGTATGAAGTCACCATGGCTGTTTAACATATTTGTAGATGTTGTAAAAGCAGTGAATGCTGGGGTGTTGGGAAGAGGTCTGGGATTAAAAGATACAAAAAATATATAATACGAAGCAGGAGTTGTCACAGTTGCTTTTTGCCGGTGACACCGTTGCTTTAGGGAGATTTTGAATAGATGTTGCAAAGGTTTGTGGACAAATTTGGGAGGGTATGTAAAAGGAGGAACTAAAAGTGAACTTAGGAATGGGCAAGATGATGAGGGGTGACAAAAAATTTGGGTAACGAAAGATTGGATATCAGATTGGAAGGCGGAGTCTGAAGGAAGTGAATGTGTTCAGATATTTGGGTGTGGACTTACCTGCAGACGGGTCTGTGAAAGATGATTCAATTCTTTCCATTCACCGGCGTAGTCCCGGCCTGGGTCTTGTTATTGATGGACTGAACTCATCGACTCCAGGCTGAGGGACTGATTACCTAAAACTCCTCCTCATGTTCCACCGTTCTTCTCTGTAATGGACTGAAGAAGCCACTGGCTGGCGAAGCGCTTTCGTAATAAAGATTCCCAAACGTTGCACAAGTGTCTCATTCTTCGACTAATATCCTGAAGAGGTGAAGTTCGATGTGGGCTCTGACTGGTCTAATTCGATAAAGTCTGACCAAGTTGCTTCTGGCTAGAACTGCTTTGCTTCTAATACGTTTTGAAGAGGTTAGGGGTGAGCATCTCACTGAAGAGAATTATTGTGCATGACACAGATAGATTTTAAGTGTCCCTCTGAGAGTAATTTCTTCTACCTCAGTTGTCTTGCCGGGTCACCTTCTGGAGAAGACCCGGACCAGGACAAGACCGGCGAACCTACTACAGTCAGTTGTCTTGGGGAAGCAGCCTGTGCTGCTGACTTGGATTATATCTGGATTGGTTATCTTTCATTTCCTTTCCCATTTTTTTTCAGTTTCTTTTCATTCTTTTTTTTTTCTTAACTATCTCTGAATTTGTGGCGTTTGCGACCAACTGGTTTAATGTCACTACGTGAATTAAATTGTCTGCCAACTTGGTGATTATAGTATCGTCGTTGACTTACAAAAATGTCGTTTACAAATATGCTAGAGTATCGGGCCGAAGCTGGTCAGTATGAATTATGTTGTAATCAAGAAGTTTAGGTAGTTTAAATATAAGTTTATTATGCCGGAGCATATTGTCGAAAGCTTTGTTTACATTCCTTGTTATTATCAGAGCTTGATGCTCTTATTTTCACATGCTAATTGCAGCATCAAATACGTTATTAATTGCGTGTTGCGTGGTCGTATGAGCTTTGAACCCAGATTATTCTTCGTTAAAGAGGTGGGGGTATATTCTTCGTTAAAGAGGTGGGGGTATATTCTTCGTTAAAGAGGTGGGGGTATATTCTTCGTTATAGAGGTGGGGACATTCTATGCAGTAGTTTATTCTTTATGGCATAATTTTCTCAAACAATTTACTCGTTTCCAGGAGTGAGATGGGTCTATATAGTTGTTTGGAACATGATGAATCTTATGAGACTTGGGTATATAAATCATCTTAACTTCTTTGAATATATTTGGGAGGGAGACTATTGCAATTGCAATAAATATTTTCAATAAAATTTATAGCCAGCTCACAGTGATATTTAATTTTTGTCTTTATTCCTGACACTTTATTTTCACTTCCTGAACGTGATGGTCTTATGAGAAAATGGCTTTCAGACTAGTTGCTAGTTTGGGGTCAGGTATTCGGTCTAGGAGTTAGAGAAAATCGGAATGGTTTGGCTTGTAGTTAGGTTATTACTGGGATGTTGTGGCATCCTTAATTACTACCTTCTGAGAGACTGCGGTAAAATAGGTTGCAGTATGTTAGGTGCTCCAATTGTTCCTCTATAATTTTTAAAGCATGGGCGCTGAAATTAAGGTTTCTAGCTCTTATAATGGAGTATAGTTAGTCTTCAAATTCCGTTACTTAGTTGATTGTGTCAGTTATATAGGACGGGATGATAGGTGTTGAAATCTCCAGCTAATATAGATTCTTGCTCTGAATCCTTTGAATAGGAATGGATGGGATATAGTTGTGTCTTGGTGGGAGAAAATATCTGCAAATTATGAGGGGTTTATGCGAAGCCATTACTTCTACTGTTAATTTGGTAACTCTATTACAATTGCGACATTTATTAGTACAAACATCTACCAGAGGATACTATGTCACCTCTTGATGCCCCTCTAGCATCTAGCGTGTTTCTGCCTTTGTAATAGTCTGTAGTTACTAATTATTCTGGCCCGATTATCCTGTACCACATTAAGATTGATATAGCGCTTATGGGTTTGCCTGGGATTAAAACTCAATAAGTAATTACTAATAAAATATTTGAGAACTTTAATTAAACAAAAGGTTTGTCTAGGGATAACGATATTTACAATCAAAATTAAAGATGCTGGAATTAGGCTCCTGTGCACATGATAAACATCTTCGGTAATTTATTATTGGGAGAATTCAGTATTTCTGTACATTTTACTATACCATCCGGTACGTTACTGTACTTCATTGTACTTTAAAGTACTAGGGTAAGTAATGTATGTATATGTAGCATGCTCGGCAAGACTCGACATGGAACGTGACTGATGAAACAACAAGCCCTAAATAGAAAAACTTTCGACTAACAGAGTTAATATGGCAGAGACGCCATATTGAATTTAATGTGTGAACACTGGACTGAATTGTGCAATGTAATCAGGCGTTCTCGAAGGTCAGTTGGTGTATATCGGCCTCAATCCATGATTTAGAAATTGCTAACATGTTCCTGCTGAAGAATTGGGATAAATAGTGTGGAAAATCCTTACAATTCGGCAACAAGGACGGAAAAATAGAGGACTGCAATGAATCCTTCCCAGCAACACACCTCAGCTAAGTGACCCTTGTCCATAATGTACAGTAGTTTTGCGTTGACCATCGTAAATCCAAGCTGTAGAGGTAGTGTTAGGGTGTGCTTCCATAAAATAATTATGATCCAGTAATTAAATGGTAAGTGTTAATAAGAATTTCCTTTCTAATAACACTAATAATTTATGTATAATAATTATATTCTGTGTACCCAGCAAACCTAATCATAAACAGTCCGCACAACTTTAATTTACCATGGTAGCTGGTTTTAATATTATAATTATTAATTTAATGTCAGGTCTAGTTTTTTGTGAGTGGTGAAGAAGTAGGCATCGAGGAAGTTACAGTTCAGCGACCTGCTGTGACTTAATTAAGTCCCATTTATCTCACCCAAATTACTTGCAGGTAATAATTCAGGTAATGTCCTGTAAACCTCATGCAGGTAATTTGCTCACTTAATAATATTAATTCACAATAGGTTTGCAGGACAGTACCTCCTATTTTGATAACTTAATACATATGTGTATATTTTAACTGCTTCCTTTTGTGTACTTTTTTAATAAAGTTTATTTGTTTTTCTTAATTTGGGATTAAGAGTACTCGTTTATTTTTTTCAAGTGTTTAAAAAAATTATCTCCGTGTTCCAGATATTTGGAAGTCTACAACCGAAACATTACTCTGTCATCGTTTATTTCCCTTGGGCTTTTTATTCTTCTAAATTCAGTATTCTGTGTCCAGGAGATGTGTAACTTTACAGTGTTCCGAATCCTCCGGGTGATCCTCCACGTGAGCAGGGATATCTACCTTCCAAATTTCTTGAGTGAGAAAGAGTACTTACTGATTTGTTATTAAGGACGGGTATTTGGTGAGCCACTTTTTCTTCTTCTTAATATAGAGTGCCTTTCCAAGTTTTCTGAATCACCCCAGTGGGGTCATATATCTAAGGTTTTTCCAATCTTGCAGAATTTGCGTTTAATTCTTTGATTACGTCTGTTAGGATGACAGGGGGCATGTCAATAGATTCTAATAATTTATTCATTATCCAGATGTAACTGCCTTTGCTTACCCCTGTTACTTTTCCTGTTATTGCTAGCTAAGTTTGTACCCTTATCTCACCATGGGTAACTACACTTGAACTATTTTTGAGCGAGTCTGGCAAAGGCAAGATGATAGGTTACTGTGTTTAGGAGGGGCCTTCTGAGTCTTGTGCCTGTACATCGGTCTTATCAGTGATCTATTTGTTGTTCCAGGTGGTGTATAGATGTCAGAGAGTAATGGAAAGTTCTGAAGTTTACTTCTACCTGGCTATGTACTCTAGGTATGTTGTCTATGTGTTCATTATCTTTGAAGAATCTCTTTCATTTCAGGCAGAGATATTTAAAGCATTATGTAACTTCATATTTTGTTTTGTAATCCTTAAGGAAAATCCTTAAAAAACAAAAACGATTCTTTTACACATTAATGGTGTGTACTACACCTTCAAATGTCACTTTGACTGTTGTATATCTGCCTTTTTCTCCTATAATTTTAAATATCTTGACAGCCTTGAATTCTGCATTTGCTGCATTAATCCATTTTAAAAAAAATTTCCTGTGTAAGTGGGACCAATATGCTATGTTATGTAGTGTGGGTATAAGATTTTCCTCCATCAGGTTAGCCCGAGTTTCTGGGCTAAGGGAACAGTTTATGTTCCTCTTGGTGATAAAATTATTATTGCTCAATTTCTAATTTCGTGTATGTCTAATTAGGTCAGTTCAGTCAATTTGTTCAAAATTCCCATGATCTACTTATCCATTTCCATATTTCCATCAACACTAATACTGACCCTTAATAATACATTGTAATACTTCATGCACTACTGTAACTTGTGTTGGTACGATAATGAAATGAAGCGGACACCGCAATTCCATGCAGCGCTTAGGTCATCGTATATAACCACAGTGACTATCCTGCAAGTTGAAGACGGGGTAAAGGAAAAACTAGGAAAACTAGAGAGAAAATGGGGTAATTACCTCAATTAAGATTATAAGCTACCACCACCTGCTCTTATTAGCGGTAGTAGGTTAAAATAAAGCATAAAGTTCTAGCAGAAGCAATAGAAAAAAATGTGGGCTAAAGCAGAAAAGCCCAGTGAGAATCATATAGGACGTTTAATACATTAAGATATTAATTCTGATAGGTATTGGCCCTTAGGGTAGTGCAGACCTTAGGTAGAGCAGGAGGCTTTCTATTAGATTATTTGCTAAAAAATAATAAAGTGACTACTTCCGTGGACCCCGTACACTTGGGTTAAGAATGAATGAAAATATGCTACAGATGTTACAATTTAATAAATAAAACAGAAACATTAAGGATTAAATTGGGCACGAACAAATGTATGAAATCATTTACACTTAAAACCCTGGTAATATACCCTCAAGAGTTAACCACATAAGAAAATATTTAATCTTGCTAGGTAATATAAAATAAACCTGCATTATACTCCCTAATTTCGTACATAAAAAATATAGTGCTGGTAAATCAAAAGACATAGAGGTCAAACAGTGGTACATATATTAGCCAACCCAAAAAACACTGCACAAAATCACATCAGAAACCATTAAAAAACTATAATTATCTCTCAGCAGGTGGTCTGCAGGGTACTCTGCCATAACATTGGTCATTCATCAGACCTTGGTATATTATAAAATGGTTATAATATTAACCATAATTTTTAAAGAGGTGGGCCGGTAAGCCAGCGGAAGGCCTCGGTCAGATGACCAAAAGGTCAAGGTATGGGGTCCTCATATGACTAAGACCCGAGTCAGGAAACATTTGTCCTGTTTTATATCTACCATCATCAGACCTTATTACAGTCAAACACTTTGGGGATGCTCCCCTGATCCCCAGCTGACACCCAAATTCCTTCTGAGTGAGCATCTCCTCGATAGTGGTACTACATCCTCATGCTCGAATATTATTTGTTGTTTTTTCCCATTATGCTCTGCATGACTATGGGCTTTCAACATGCACTCGTCACCCATTTCTGTATAAACAACGTACTTTATTGTATATAGAAAGCTTAACCTCTGGCAGTACTGTGGCTCCCACAAGGAAAACTCAACGAGCACAGCAGCTTATCTACCATATTGCTGACATTTCTCTGGGGTACCTTGCAGTTGCTAAACCATTTTAGGAGCAGGAATGCATGATCTGGAGGAAAATATTGCTCCCCAAAAGCAGACTGCATGAGGCTATGCCTTTGTTTACCAACAATTTGATCTCTGTGTCCTTCCAAATTTTGAACTTTGCAGACCATTCCTTATAACAACATATTTCTAAAACTCTTAACAATGGCTTAAGCCAATGTATTATCTTTTATTAATATTAATATACTTTATTACAATAAACTATAACTACAGTATTAAACAGACACAGGATAATGAAATAATACAACTTTAGGCTAAATGCGTTAATCTTCATATCCTAAAACATTTTCAATTAATTAAGCCCTCTTATGAATATGTGGCAATAAAATAATGATGGATTACTGATACTACACAATCATTCCTTCGCTCTACTGGGCATTTATTCACTACACTGCATATTTATTTATATTCGTTACACTGCGCATTTATTCACTACACCTGAGATAAAGAAACTATGTATATACAAACCATACCAAGGGTGGGGTTCGAACCCGCGGTCAGAGAGTCTCAAAACTCCAGACCGTCGCGTCGATTTTGAGACTCTCTGACCGCGGGTTCGAACCCCAGCCGTGGTATAGTTTGTTTGCAATCGTGTCATTACGATTTCGTGAGTTATGTATACACAATATTCAGACAGGACAGAGGAAGATAACGTATGTATACACTGCACATTCATTCACTACACTGCAAACTTTTTCACTACACCTGAGATACAGAAATTATGTATTAATACAGGACAAATGAAGATCATGTAGATATACACATTAAGGAAAGTTCTGAAACATTCACACATAATATTTATCACACGCTAATATATGAATGACTCGAGGAGCAGATTTGCTTCATTTCAGGAACTTTATTTGGTTATCCTAGATTAGTCTTCATAATTTGATATATAAAACCATTGTAAAAGTTTCGGAATATATATGTGACATATATAAAAACTTACCAACCAATGGAATAAACAACACTGCTTCACTTGTGTTATCCTTCCTTACTTGTGTTATCCTTGCTTACTTGTGTTATCCTTGCTTACTTGTGTTATCCTTGCTTACTTGTGTTATCCTTGCTTACTAACACTCCATGTTAAAAATAAAAATAAAGTTTTTCTTCGTCGTCTTATTTGTCTTCTATTTATTGCTCTTGTTGTTGCGCTTCTTTTTTTTACACAGGGTTTTACAAGGTTAAGTTAAGGATTGCCAACTTTATTTACAAGTTAGGAGCTGTTTCCTACATCATCTCATTTAAAAACCATTTTATTATGAGACATACAAGTAAGGAACATGATGAAGTTGGAGCCATATGTGGACCAGCAATTTCATTTAATCAACTGTACGAACATGTTCCAGACTCGAGTCATCCTGGGAATAAATGATCTCAGATGAAGTGATGTTCTGGAAAGTGAAGTTGCTGCTGGCTGCCCGTCTTGTGTAAAAGCTCACCTCTCGCTGTCCTCGAAGTGGAGCCAAGTGTGGTACTTTGACAGTGTTTGCCATGTACATAACAGTAAGGCCGCCCACATTCCTCCTGTGTTGAAGGCTCTGCTGAAATGACGGATCTATCCAGGATGCCCCGTGGCCTGGTGGCAAAAGGAATAAGGTAAAAAGAGTTATTTACATGTACATGTATGTTATCTAAAAAAAATATAAAAATCATTCTCCTCCCTTTCTGTCTCTACATTCATTAAGTACCTTTTGGTTCACTTCTTGAACTGGCTGATGCTATGACTGGCTTTGACATGTGCAGGCAGTCTGTTCCATTCCTTTATTGCTGTACAATAAAAGGTGTTTGAAGCCTGGCCACTGACTGTGGGTACTACAAAGTTGTGCCCTCTCCCCCAAGTACTATGACTGCTTTGGTTCCCATCCTTGACAAAATTGGCAGCAAGATATTCTGGACACTGTTTGTGAGCAATTTTATAAACTTGATTCAACTTAAGTTGTTTTACTCTGTCTTCAATATTCAGCATATCTAATTGTTGTAATTCATCCTGGCCTCCATGTTCTTTTGGACCCAGGTCCAGGATGAATCTTATCATATTGTTTTGGGTGATTTGCAGTTTATCTTTCAGTTTTTTTGTCAAGGCAGAGTACCATGAAGAGCAAGCGTAGTCCATATGCCATTGTATAAGGGCAAGACATAGGGTCCTGCGAGCCTCAGTAGGTAGACACTGTGTTTGTCTGTAGAAGAACTTCAGTCTGGCATTCGCTTTCTTTACTACACTGTTCCCTATCAATTCTCCTGACATGCATGGGTCAAAGGGGATTCCCAGATATTTTACTGAGGAAACTGAAGTGATGGGTTCCCCATTACATCGGACATTAAAATTATTTACCCTGCTCAGTTTATATTTCGTGCCAAAGTGTATGGCACGCTTTGTTACGAAGGGAGAAAAATGAGAAGTTAAGCACCCGGTTTAAACTTAAGTTAATGATCCACGTGATCCACGTGGAGAGGGAGAAACGGGTAATATGGTTAAACCACTGGATGTTTCACACCACCACTCCATATATATCAGGTTGTGTCTTACTGTTGTTCCGCTTGTGGTTTCCCTTCTGTGGATGATGACGTTACCTGACCAGCTAGGCTGTGGATAGTACGTTGGACTGCGTGCGGCCAGCAGTAACAGCCTGGTTGATCAGGCTCTGGTCCACCATGAGGGCTGGTCACAGACCGGGCCGCGAGGGCTTTGACCCCCGGAACTCTTTCCAGGTAAACACTCCAGGTCACCCTGCATATTTTTACAAATGTCCGCCTTCAATTATTTTACTCTATAATTTTTTGTACACTTTTAGTTAGCTTACCTGTTACTTATACTTAAAGTTCGATGGATTATTAATTTTCAATTTAGGCATACTGTAAGCGTCACTTGGAACGAATCTGCTGAGATTTCTTACTCATTTCTGCAACTTTGCAAATTCCTGATGAGTTGATTGCAACACGAAAGGCCTAGAGCTATTATTCAACTCCCCCTGTGGTTGTTAAGCATCTTGTATCGTATCCCAGTATTCTGAAAACTGGCTTCCCACTACTCTCTGTTTTTTGGGACAACTTACAGCTGTGACTCTGTCTTCTCTGTAATGCAATTTATCATGTCATAACATGGTGCTATCCTCACTAACAGCCTTGACATCCTATCAGCCAGATTTTAAACTATTAACTGCAAAAATAGACTCAATCAAAGTTTTCAACGAGCAGAGTTTAAAAATATTCTGCTCTGGTGAGTAGGCCTACTGTATAGTTGTTGTTTTTTATTTATAAACATTCAAAAGTATTTATGTGACTTCTTATTGAAGAACTTGCCCACCCCTAGTGTAGATTATATGTTCTTGTAATGTTTTACAGTGATATTCCTCCGAGAAGTTATTCCTAGATGCTTGTGTCCACAAGCGGGTCTTAGTCATGTGATGACCCACAGCTGGAGCTTTTGGTCATCTGTCCGAGGCCTTCCGCTGGCTTACCCCTTTAAAAATGAAGGTTATAATTATAACAATTTTCGCTGGCACACAGGCAAGGGTAAAGTCATTTAATTAAGTTGAACTGTACTAATGATGTAGAACTAATGAGAACAAAAACAGGTGATAGGAAAAGGCTACAACTGGATGGAGACAAACTGTGGTGAACTAGACTAGTATGGTTCAGGTAATGTTTTCCTTTAGTTCACGGAAAATCAAACAAACAGTTTCGCAAAATGGTGAGCAAGAGCGTCCATCTCATGCCTCGGCATGATAGTGGCTTTCTTTGTACTTAGCTAACCAAAATTGTAATTACACATTGTAAACTATGCAAATAAATAAAATCCCTAATCCCCAATCCTTAATCCTTAACTTCCATCGGTCTTTCCTTCGCTTCTGATGTCATCTAAGAAATGCTTCTAACATAAATAAGTAAATTACTTTTTTAGTAAATATAGAAATATGAATTTTATATTACATTATTTAACAGTTATGTTACTAACGAGTAACGTCCTACGTGGCGGCCCTGGTGGACGTCGTCTTGGTGAACAAGACGGTGTTGGTGCACTAGCGCTAGCTGTCGGATACCCTCCTGTCGGACACGAGGGTGTGGATGTCGCGGAACAAGCAGGTGGACTTCCTCTTGTTCCAGGCGACCACGAGAGAGATGGGCACCTACAGCCAGCTCCTGGATACCCTCGTGTATATCACAGCTACTACGAGGATGATCTGTCAGATGATGATCTGTTCCCAGATGATGACTTCTGGGGCGACCTCTTCCCAGACGACGACTCAGACTTAGATATGTCGGACTCAGACGATGATGACCGCTTCTCAGACGACGACTCAGATTCAGATATACAGGACTTAGACGATGACGACGGCTTCTACGATTACTACCGTCACAAAGTTCTTTAGGATCCTCCCGTGACCTATCGTGACGGGAGGCAGGGAGCCGGGAGTGGACAGGTCCTAACCAAGGTAGTGGACGAAGGCTCTCTGGCTGCCCGTGACCAGCACACAGCTCTGGAGGCAGAGAGCCAGGCTCAGAAGAGGCTGCCAGACTCCAGTGAGATGGTCAGGGAGGGTCAGATAAGATCCTTAGTGGAAGAAAAAGAACAGAAGGAAGCTCTGCTAAGATCCTCGAAGGAGGAGAAAGGGAAGAAGGAGGAACAGCAAAAATCCTTGAAGGAGGAGGCTCAGAAAAGATCCTTGGAGGAGGCGGCTCTACAAAGATCCTTCTCCTCCTTCAAGGAGAAGGAGGCTCTACTAAGATCCTTGAAGGAGAAGGAGGCTCTACTAAGATACTTGAAGGAGGAGAAAGACCAGAAGGCGGCGGTGCAAAATGGCTTATTAATAGAAAAACAGCGTGAGCAGGAGGTGAAAGATAAGGTGGAAAAACTGATTGTGTACACTCAGGAACTCGAAGACAATTACAAGATGGTTAAAAATGTCTTGGAGGCTAAAGACCGCCTTATTCAACATCTCCAAAATAATAATGGACTGTTGAAAAATCTGGTAAAAGATGGTGACGCCTGCCAAAGTTTCCTGCCACTGTTGGAGCAGGAACTTTCTCAGTGCCAAAGTGAAAAAGACACGCACAACAAAACGCTTGACGACATAAAAACTGAGTTGTTGGACCTCAAGAATATGTTCATGGAGTTTGGAGTGGAGGCTGCCTCTCTGAACCAAGTACTGGAAGACAAGGACAGAGAGTTAGATGACTGTTGTGGCGTAAAGGTGGATATCCTTCGTGCGGAACACGGGTTACTCAAGGCCTACCTGAGTGATGCAAATGTAGAGTTGAACAAGGAGTGTGAGGAAACAAAGCGTTTGAGAGGGGAGGTCGAAAAATATTATGAACTTCAACTGAAGTTCAAGGAAGAAAATGAAGCCTTGGTAAATAAAAGTAAAATTACTGAGCGGGAAAAAGAGGTCCTAAACGAAACAGTGGCAGCCCAAGAGAAGCAAATCCACCAGTTCAACGCTTCCTTACGAAGGGAGAAAAATGAGAAATTAAGCACCCGGTTTAAACTTAAGTTAATGATCCACGTGATCCACGTGGAGAGGGAGAAACGGGTAATATGGTTAAACCACTGGATGTTTCACACCACCACTCCATATATATCAGGTTGTGTCTTGCTTGTGGTTTCCCTTGCTTCAAGACTGTTGGTCAACCTCTTTATACGTTATTCCTGAGAAGCTTCTGTGGATGATGACTTCACCTGACCAGCCAGGCTGTGGTTCGTACGTTGGACTGCGTGCGGCCAGCAGTAACAGCCTGGTTGATCAGGCCCTGATCCACCATGAGGCCTGGTCACAGACCGGGCCGCGGGGGCGTTGACCCCCGGAACTCACTCCAGGTCACCCTTCTGGGGTGTTAGGTACAAGACTTCACCCTGCTGGGGTGTTAGGTACAAGACTCACCCTGCTGGGGTGTTAGGTACAAGACTTCACCCTGCTGGGGTGTTAGGTACAAGACTCACCCTGCTGCTGGAGTGTTAGGTTACAAGACTCACCCTGCTGCTGTAAAGACCCGGTGGTCTTTACAGCGGCGCTCCAGAGAAAGCGGAGGAGTGAAAAATTTATTTTATTCTTTATTAGACATAAAAATAAGGTTAAACGGAAATTCTACAGATGGAACAGAGGTGCACAACAGTGGGACATCGAATGTGTCCCGTGGCCTGGTGATTAGTCTCTCAGTCTTGGTAGAAGGTGGTCAGTCCCTCAGTCATGATAGGTGGTCAGTCCCTCAGTCATGATAGGTGGTCAGTCCCTCAGTCATGATAGATGGTGGTACACAGTAGTCTCACCCTGGTAGATAAGGTCGACATTGCAGAGCTGAGGTCACCTGAACCCAGGTGAGTGTTCAAGGTTGTCTGTGTCAGGTGAATCTTACACTCACCTTGAAAGTTCACTGTCCTACGTCGCCGCTGGCACTTGCATCTCACAAGCGACAACACCTGGATTCGATCTCCGGGAGAGAGGGAGTGGATGCAAAAAAAGTATGTTTTTGTACCTGTTGTCACTGTTCACCTAGCAGCAAGTAGGTACCTGGGTGTTAGTTAACTATTGTGGGTGGCATCCTGGGAAAAATATATTTAAAACTTTATTCCCAAGTCGGGAATATATTTCTAAGACATTATTCCCAAGTCTTAAAGTCGGAAATATATTTCTAAGACTTTATTCCCAAGTCCTAAAGTCGGGATTATATTTCTAAGACTTTATTCCCAAGTCTTAAAGTCGTGAATATATTTCTAAGACTTTATTCCCTAGTACCAGGGAGTAGCCGCTAGTTCCAGGGAGTAGCCTGTAGTACCAGGTATTAGCTGCTAGTACCAGGTATTAGCTGCTAGTACTACGTAGTAGCTGCTAGTAGTAGATAATAGCTGCTAGTACTAGGTAGTGGCTGTTAGTATCAGGTAATAGCTGCTAGTACCAGATAGTAGCTGCTAGATAAGATAAGATTTCTTCGGATTTTTAACCCCGGAGGGTTAGCCACCCAGGATAACCCAAGAAAGTCAGTGCGTCATCGAGGACTGTCTGTCTTATTTCCATTGGGGTACTTAATCTTGTCCCCAGGATGCGACCCACACCAGTCGACTAACAACCCAGGTACCTATTTGCTGCTAGGTGAACATGACAACAGGTGTAAGGAAACACGTCGAAATGTTTCCATCCGCCGGGAATCGAACCCGGGCCCTCCGTGTGTGAAGCGAGAGCTCTAGCCACCAGACTTGTAGTAAATAAAGATATTATTATTATTATTATTATTATTATTATTAGATGGGTACAGGCGAGAGCTGAGGCGTCTTGCTCTGTTCTCTACTCTGTCAAGAAGTCGCATATGATATGGGGGCAGGTAATCCAAGAAAGTGGAGTATACTTCTTCTTTTTCTTCATAGTTTTTTTCTATTCTATTCTATTCTATGTGATTTGCCGGTATGGATCCCGGCAAATGGATCCATTTCGGCGACCCGGCATCGGCTCCCCGGTAGGAAAGTGTCATGTATCGACGTTAAATAGTTTTTATCTTTTTTCTTCGTGGTTTTCTTCTTCATCTTCATGTTCGTCTTCCTCTACTTCAGCAACTTATGGCATTAAAGAGCGGCAATGAACACGTCACATAACTTCTTGGAGGGTTATCCTTGGTTAATTTACATAATCCATTGTCGTTGAGTCCCTTAAAACTATTTTACCATTTTTGTACTATCGTATGTAAAATATTTGTAGATTTACATGTATACAAATTTTCAGAGTTGATCACGTAAAGAAAAATTAAGTGTTTACCCTACATGTTTCTGAGCTCGCTTTCTTTGACATCTATTGTCGGTGTAACTAAAACAAAAATGGTTGATTATTATTAGTAGTAGTATATAGTAGTAGTAGTAGTATATTTTAATTATTTTCTTCTGGTAATGATGGTTCTGAGGATGGTAATGATTAGTGGTGATGGTGGTAGTTTGGTTGTGATGGTGGTGGTGTAGCTGGTGGTAGTAATGGAGATTGTGGTAGTAGTAATGGTGGTAGTGTTCTTAGACATATGTATTTACATATAGTATGCATAAACATTTATACATACATAAATATTACATACATTCGTACATACATAAATTATATGCATGTATGTTCGTCATTTTTATAATGCTGAGATATGACCTTACATATGACAATACTCATTGAGCGTGGTAAACTCATTACAGTTGTCACCGGGTGTAGACTAATAAATTGTTCATTACTTTATAATTTGTTCATGATTGCAACATGTATAAACATAAGTAAGTAAATTTACTTACGTACTTACATGATTCATTACCTTTGTAACTTGTGAGTTCATTATTTTTGTACCTTGTTCAGCTATGAAAACTTTGGGGCCCAGTCTCTGGACCCATTATATACCTCTGTAATCTGTAAATGCCTTTGTAACTTGTCATGATTGTGACCAGATCTACCTGAGTTCATTACCTTTGTAACTTGCCCAGCTATCAAACTTTGAGGCCCAGTCCCTGGACCCATTATGTACCTCTGTAATCTTTTGACTACCGCCCACAAGATGGTTATGGGGTACATAATAAAGATAGTAAACTAAACTAACTAACGTGGGAATGTTGTGAAGTTTTTAGTCAGGTCACACATCAAGATTATTTTTCTAACACTGATTTGTCAGGGGAAGGGGAATTTTGTGAATATAGTTTATAATCCTCTTAAATGCTATTCATTATACATAAATCTAATGTATACAACAGTAATCTTATATTCATATTATAATCAATGGAAATAAGTCACTCTGACTTTTTTGGGTTATCCTAGGTTCTCTACACATATGCTGCTATGTAAGATAATCTATGTAACTGTATTTGTGTATATACCTGAATAAACTTACTTACTTATTAATCTAGATTCGATTATATTTCTCTTAACCATGGACCTACTTGATACAACCTTCTCAGCATTTTTAAAATCAAGTGAGTGGGTTAAAATCTCGCATGAATATACAGAGCATTGTACTGTGATAAAACAAAATACTAGTCCCAATTGCCCTCGGAGATGTTTTTGTCATGCCTAATCCAACTAAATATATTTTAGATAAGTTTACAATAATTTAATAATAAACAAACAGTGAAAAAAAAAAATTCGTTAGGTTCAGAATGATTTTTGCGAAATTAATGCATATACAAATTTTTGCTTGCCTTATTCGGCAAGAAGAGCGGTGCTATTTAAGCCAAAATAGAAAGTTTTACTTATTCGGCACATTTTCAAGTCACAAGAAAATTTTAAAAATAATAAAAAATTGCATCTTAATAAATTAGACAAAATAAATGCTGTAGTAATTCTGAATAAACCTGATTACCTAAGTAAGATAAATAATCTCTTGAATGATACAGGTATTTATTGCAAACCTAAAAAGAATCCCTTAGATTCAGTAAATAGTATCTTCAATAAAACTGCTACTGAGAGGCAAAGATTAACTTATTACAAAATTCATGACAACAAACCCATCTTGACCAAATCTGTATACATTAATTGAAATACATAAACCAGGTGTGGGAAATTATGAGGATGAGGTTCATAGGCACATTCCTGAAACATTTCATCCACAAAATTTAAAGGGGGCACAACTAAGCAACAATTTACTAATGTTAGTTGTACCTCAGAGCTCAGTGGGATTTTAGAGACACTAGGCTGCACCATGCCTCTCCTTCGAGACCAACACACACGCTTTCCCACCCACAAGCAGTCAAGCCTATAAAATATTACATATATAAAAAATTAATACCTTGAAGTTCCTAAACCTGTACTCCCTGGAACGCAGGCGGGAGAGATACATTATTATATACACTTGGAAAATCCTAGAGGGATTAGTACCAAATTTGCACACGAGTGTCACTCCCTACGAAAGCAAAAGACTCGGCAGACGATGTAACATACCCCCAATGAAAAGCAGGGGTGCCACTAGCACGTTGAGAGACAACACAATAAGTGTCAGGGGCCCAAGACTGTTCAACTGCCTCCCAGCATACATAAGGGGGATTACCAATAGACCCCTGGCTGTCTTCAAGCAGGCACTGGACAGGCACCTAAAGTCGGTACCTGAGCAGCCAGGCTGTGGTTCGTACGTTGGACTGAGTGCGGCCAGCAGTAACAGCCTGGTTGATCAGGCTCTGATCCAACATGAGGCCTGGTCACAGACCGGGCCGCAGGGGCGTTGACCCCTGGAACTCTCTCCAGGTAAACTCCAGGTAAATTTTAAGATAGTAAGTGGACTGTATGATGGGTTTGTGACTTGAAAGGGGTGGTCTGTTGAGTCCACTGCTGGTAAATGATGATATATGATTATTCAAAAAAGTTAGAGTAAAATGTAACTGGAGCATTCACCATAGACAGATTAGCTCTTCATTAGTCATTTGCGGAGCAGGTGCTAATGCCTACTTAACAATTAGAACCTAAACAGGCCAGTGAGTAATCTAGTTGCTAGGTAACAATGGCGTACTTCCCTGGGTGAGCTGTGATGACACCGCATGTCACTGATGTCCCTAATGCCATCTTATTGTGACTGCTTCAAGGGAAAATTTCTCAACACTCCAGCACACGAAGATCAGTTGCCTTGAACCATTAGTGAGGCCCTCCCACACTATTTTGGCCTCGTAGATGTTCAAATTAACAAAACACTCAATTGTACTACAGTGATACATTGGCATATTATCCGCCAGACCCATAATTAGGTCCATTGGCTCAGTCGCCCACAAATTATCCTAATGGTTAGTAGATATATTGAGCTCAACTGTAGGCAAAGTTTTAATGTTAAGAATAATAATGATTTGGCTGACAAACTAAGTACCATTACTGACTTAAATAATTAGTATTATTATTTTAAGGATCTAATACATAATATTAGTAGGAATATAAAAAAAATAAGAGTGGCACGATAATTCATAATTTAAATATAAATGTTATAATGTCTAGTTGTCAAACTGTGAGTGATACTAGTCTATGAAGCTACAATTCAAAACAATTGAATTGAATAAAAGTTCTCTGGTGCCAGTTTATGAAACTACAATCCAGAACAATATAACGATATATTCTGTAAGTTCACCGAAGATTGTTTCTGCAGGAATGGTTATAGCAAGTTAAAGACAAATACTATGTAAAATTATTGATAAAACAGCTATGCCTGAGAGAAGCGATTGCAGTATATGATAAATATATGGGAGTAGAAAAAATGCGGAAGCATAAGTAATGAATATAAATAAGTAGATTTCAGGATTGGTTTGGCATAGTATCTCGCTGTCGTGAATGACACTAAGGTAAGGAGGTGCTGTTTAACAGCAGCTTTTAAAGTTGTTGGCGGACATGGAGCCTTTGGAGTCTTCAGACAGATAATTCCAACTTTTGGGGCCTTTTATAGGCACGGAGTTTTTATGCGGGTTGAGTCGTACACGGGGGTATTGAAGCCGTATTTGTAAACCAAACCACGGTACGGGCGGGGATTGAACACGCGGCTAGCAAGTCGTAAAACTCCAAACCGGCACGTTAGCCACTGGACCAGCTAGCTGCAGTGTCACTGAAGTTCATATTCACAATATCATATTCATTATCATGATCTACCTCCTCAAATACCTTAGTAAAAAAAGTGAGTTCTTATGGCAGGAACACCCCTTTGTAAAACTGTGCTGAGATTCATTAATCAATGTATGTCTTTTAAGGTGGCTTTGAATAGCTTCGGCAATTATAGATTCCATCAGTTTTCCCACTATGGGGGTTAGGCTTATTAGTCTGTAGTTTGAAGCTAAGGACCTGTCACTTGCTTTGTAGATAGGTATCACACTTGCCATTTTCCACTTACTCTGGTACTAAGTTCTGCCTTACATTCCTTTAAAACTCTTGCCAACAGTTCATCAGGGCCGACTTCTTAGGTTTTAATTTATCTATTTGTCTGAGAACCATGTCACTAGTGACTTGGATTGTGCATGACTTATCATCGTTCAGTTCAACATAGTTTATTGTTTCTAGAATTTCACTAGTATCTTCCTACGTAAAAACAGAGTAAATAAGTGTTAAAAATTCTATACATTTCCTTATCACTGTCAGTGAGCTGACCTGAGTGACTTTTGAGTGGGCCTATATTTTCCCTAATCTTACTTCTGTATACCTGAATGAAACCCTTTGGGTTACTCTTCGAATTCCTTGTGACTTTAACCTCATAATCTCTGCTTTTCTTGTTCCCGTTTTTATTTCTCTCTTTAACTGAATATATTGATTTCTTAACTGCCCCTCTCCTCTTTTTATTCGCCTATAAATGCCTCTTCTTCTGAACATTGAGGTGCTTTAATCTATTGTTTATCCATTTTGGATAATTTTTGCTTAATCTAATTTCTCTATTTGGAACATAAGTTGTCTGTGCAGCTAGAACTGTGCTCTAAAAATATTCATAATGGCAACCATCACCACCTACTTGACCCAAAGTTAGGTCATTCCAGTTCAACCTACCCAGGAAATTTCGCAGTCCTGTGAAATCGGGTAATTCCATGATATATTGAAACAGTGATTTGTGATGGCTTTCCCCAAGCTCATCATTAACCTCAAGATTATTAATTAGCGATTCCTAAATGGCAAGAACCAAGTTTAGTAGGTTATTTCCTCTAGTTGGTTCTGTCACAAACTGTTTTAAAAAGCAATCCTGAATCGTATCAAGAAATCTCTAGACTCCACATTTCCTGTCACATTGCTCCAATCAGTTTGTCTAAAGTTAAAATCTCCCATTAACACAACATTTTCATATCTAGATGCCTTGTGAATTTCGTCCCATAGAAGCATACTGAACTCCCTATCAATGTTTGGGGGCTTATAAATCACACCCAAAATTAATTTTGGGTGTGATTTAGCCAAACATTTTATACTAAGCATAACTAAGTGATGATTTGATTGAAGATCAGGGGCATACATCTCACTCATACCCACCTTTCACAAGTGCACCTCTTTTCCTCTATGTAGTTTGAGACGTTTCGCCGATTGTGGAACATATTTTCACACTTTTCCTGCCGCCTTTCTGCTTTTATCATGGTTTTATAATTAACTTTTAGAAGAGTATTTTGACAACATTAATTTACTGTGATTTTAATTGATGCTGGTTATTTTAACTTGGTATGATAGTATTTACTTGTGTTGCATGTTTGTCTTTATTTGTTAATTTTATCCTTTATATATATATATATATATATATATATATATATATATATATATATATATATATATATATATATATATATATATATGTATATCAATAACAACACTGCGACTAGGCAAGGCCCACCTCATGGTGAGCGAAAATCACATGATGCTCTAACCCACAGGGCCACTCAATCCTACAAGAATCAAGCACCCAGCAGAGGTAGGTGTTTTACCTTGATCCGAGGACATACAGTGGTGTGGGTGCCTCTGAGCTAATTTCATTCTACTCCCCGTTTGGTATACTAACCTCCACAAGCAGTATATGTATTATTGTAACCAAGAACCGAGGAAATAATATATTTAATTGTGTTTGTTTATTATTAAATTATTGTAAACTTATCTAAAATATATTTAGTTGGATTAGGCTAAATTAAATTGTGTTTTATATAATAAGGTTAGGTAAATTTTCTAAGGTTCTTTTGGTACAAAATTATTAATTTTTACATTAACATAAATGAAAAAATATATCTTTAAACGTATAAGAGAAAATTTTAGAAAGGACTTTAAATGAGTTCTTGTTAATTGACCAGTTTTACCTATTCGGCACGACATATATATATATATATATATATATATATATATATATATATATATATATATATATCTATTATATATATATAATAATATATTATTATTGCAAAAAACCACTATGAAAAAATAGAAGAATTCCAAGCGCTTTCGTGACTAATCACATTATCAAGGAACTATAACAGGAAACATGACAAGAAGGGCTTATATAAGGGGCGAGACTACACCTCACAGTCACATCACACTAACAAAGACTACACCTCACAGTAGCGTAACATCGCACGACTCTGTGAAGAGGAAAATAAGAAAGGACCTGAAACTCTTCCCAAGAATTAAGATTAGTCCAATTTATCATTAAATATATATATGTGTGTGTGTGTGTGTGTGTGTTAGTTACCATTTTGTCCTAGGCACATGTCGATTAGACACTAGGCCTGTTGTATGTATGTGTGTGTGTGTGTGTGTGTGTGTGTGTGTGTGTGTGTGTGTGTGTGTGTGTGTGTGTGCAAGACAAACGATGGGGGGTGGCAATTTATTTAAAATGCACAAACAATAATAACATATCAAATAAGATTATGAATCTCCTCCAGCTCTATGAAGCTGGGCGCGAACCAAATATGCGTTTCCCCTCTGGATGGCCACGCTGAGACGCTGAAACATGAAAGTGGCCTCCTTTGGGTCCCTAGTGATGTCAATGAGCCTGGACCCAGTTCTTTGAAGAAATGTGTGGATTTCTTTTCCCCATGATCCCAGGGTCTCCAATCTCACTTCGACAAATTTATACTGATGGCTTAAGTCCCTATACTTGCTGATCTTGTACTCCTCCCCGTGATCCACAACACCTCTGCATGTGGTTATAATCATAACCACAATTTTTAAAAGGGTGGACCGGTGAACCAGCGGAGCGCTTCGGTCACATGACCAAAAGCTCCAGCGTAAGGAAACACTTGTCCTGTTTCCTAACAAACCTTATCTAACCTAACCGAGCCAGAGTCGAGACACAGGTATAGTCTCATGCTAAAAGCTTGCCATTCTTCCAGGGATAGATGGTTATTCCGTCGGGGCGGTTGCAAAATTGTGAGATATTTTACCTCTTGATGAATAAAACACATCCACCACCAACACCTAAAGAGTCGTACAACAAGTTTGTCAAACACCTGTATCTCTAGTATGTCGTTCATCAGGACTTCCAAATATCAGTACTTGAGAACGGGCGTCGAACAGGTCTGTTAAATACCCGTCCGTACCTGTGTCCAGTCGTCCAGCAGGCGTGCCAGATACCAGTACCTCTAATTAATAAGTCAGCATGTTTGTCAAATATCAAAATCTCCAATCAATCGATCAGCAGGTGTGCTAAATATAAGTCTCTCTGACTAATGAATCAGCAGGTGGGCCAAATACCAATATATCTGATCAATCAGTCAGCATGTGCGCCAAATACCAGTACCTCTAACCAATAAGTCAGCATGTGTGCCAAATACCTTTACCTCTGGCCTTTGTTACTTCGTTTTTCCATATAGCTGTATAGGCTGTCAACACCCAATATCACTCCTGACTACTTTGATTGCAACGTTTCACTTCGGAAAAAATATTTTTTCTTTCATCTGCCACACACAGCCAGCCGTGAGTGCAAGTATTTTGCCAAAACTATGCTCTCCAAAAAGTGTGTGTTTTTAGATTTTATAAACATTGTTACCAAGAGGGAAGAATAACCCAAAATACAGATTTTTGTTAGGCCTAATGATTATAGGTTTTGCTAGATATTCTTCACATTATCCACTGTCTCAAATGCTTCATTAAAGAACATCAGTAAATTTGTCAGGCAGGAGCGGTCTCTTGTGAATCCATGCTGAGCCACATTAATCAAATCATGCTCATTAAAGTGGCTTCTAATAATATCAGCTTGATTCTAATAATTTGCCTGCAATTAACGTCAAGGTTATCTGGCGGCAATTTGATGGAATTGACCTATCCCTGATTTAAAATTTAGGAATTACATTAACCATCTTCCACATCTCTGGCACAACACCAGTTTGGATAGATGCATTAAGCAGGCTCTTTAGTGGCTAAGTTCCCACTCGCGTTCTTGAAGTACCCTTGAAAACAGTTCGTTGGGACTTATTTTGTTTTAGTTTATCTACCTGTTTGATAACCATGTCTCTCGTGACAGTAATATTACTTAATTTATTTTCTTCAGGACCTGAATAATTATTAATTGCAGGGAAATCATTTATGTCCTCTTGTGTAAAGACCGACAAGAAATAACCATTATCAGTAAGCTGCCAACCCCAGTTCTCAGTGGTCCCATTTTTTCCTGATCTCTATCCTATACACTTAAATGAACCCTGTACAGACGTAAGTAAATTTACTTACATGATTCATTACCTTGTAACTAGTGAATTAATTACCATTGTACCTTGTTCAGCTATCAAAACTTTGGGGCCCAGTCTCTGGACCCTATATATACCTCTGTAATCTGCAAATACCTTTGTAACTTGTCATGATTGTGACCATCTGAGTTCATTACCTTTGTAACTTGCTCAGCTATCAAACTTTGAGGTCCAGTCCCTGGACCCATTATGTACCTCTGTAATCTTTTGACTACCGCCCACAGGATGGGTATGGGGTGCATAATAAAGATATCAAACTAAACTCCCCCTAGTACTATGACTGCTTTGGTTCCCAGCCTTGACAAAGCTGGCAGCAAGATATTCTGGACACTGTTTGTGAGCAATTTTATAAACTTGATTCAACTTAAGTTGTTTTACTCTGTCTTCAACATTCAGCATATCTAATTGTTGTAATTCATCCTGGCCTACATGTTCTCTCGGACTCAGGTCCAGGATGAATCTTACCATTTTGTTTTGGGTGATTTGCAGTTTATCTTTCAGTTTTTTTTGTCAAGGCAGAGTACCATGAAGAGCAAGCGTAGTCTATATGACATTGTATAAGGGCAAGACATAGGGTCCTGCGAGCCTCAGTAGATACACTGTGCGTCTGGCATTCGCATTCTTTACTACACTGTTCCCTATCAGTTCTCCTGACATGCATGGGTCAAAGGGGATTCCCAGATATTTTACTGAGGAAACTGAAGTGATGGGTTCCCCATTACCTGGAGTTTACCTGGAGAGGGTTTCGGGGGTCAACGCCCCCGGGAGTCAACGCCCCCGCGGCTCGGTCTGAGACCAGGCCTCATGGTGGATCAGGGTCTGATCAACCAGGCTGTTACTGCTGGCCGCACGCAAACTGACGTACGAACCACAGCCTGGTTAGTCAGGTACTGACTTTAGGTAAATGTCCAGTGCCTTCTTGAAGACAGCCAGGGGTTTATTGGTAATCCCCCTTATGTATACTGGGAGGCAGTTGAACAGTCTTGTGCCCCGGACACTTATTGTGTTGTCTTTCAATGTACTCGTGGCACCCCTGCTTTTCATCGGGAAAATGTTGCATCTCCTGCCGAGAATTTTGCTTTCATAGGGAGTGATTTTCGTGTGCAGGTTTGGTACCAATCCCTCCAGGACCTTCCAAGTTTATATTATCATGTATATCTCTCGCCTGGGTTCCAGGGAATACAGATCAAGGACCTTCAACCGTTCCCAGTAATATTGTACTTATGAGTGCCGTGAAAGTTCTTTGTACACTCTCCAGGTCAGCAATATCGCCAGCCTTGAAGGGGCCGTTAGTGTACAGCAGTATTCCAGCCTGGAGAGAACAAGCGATTTGAAGAGAATCATCATGGGCTTGGCGTCCCTTGTTTTGAATGTTCTCATTATCCATCCTATCATTTTCCTAGCAGATGAGGTAAATACATTGTTCTGGTCTTTGAAAGCAAGATCCTCTGACATTATCACTCCCAGGTCCTTCACATTTATTACACAGAACATTAAAATTGTTTGCCCTTCTCAGTTTGTTTCATGCCAAAGAGTATGGCTTCCATTTTCCCAAGGTGTAACGATAGTTTGTTGTCTTATAACCATTTGCGGCAGGACTCCAGTTCCAGTGTTATTACATTAGATATATCTTGTGGGTCTTTACCTGACACTAACAGAGCACTGTCATCCCCATACAGTAGGAGTTTGCACTTGACACTGATGGGGATGTCGTTTACATAACATAGAAATAATAAGGGACCCAGAATACCACCTTGGGGAACTCCACATGCTATCGGCAGGGGTTCTGATTCTGTTTTGTTGATTGTGACAATTAGTTTCATGTTGTTGAGATAGGAATAAAACCAGTCTACGGAACCTATGCCGATAGCTTGAATTTTTTTACATAATGTGGTTGAAAGTATCGAAGGCCTTGTGCAAGTCTAAGGTTTCCATTCCTATGAGGCTCCCAATCGACATTTCAGTTCCCATATAATTCATCAGATTAATTAGGGAGGTGTCGGTTGAGTAAGATCTCCTAAAGCCTGATTGGTAACTATGAAGAATGTTGTTATCATTAAGACATCAACCAAATCTTCAAATGGGCCACTCAAAACAATATGAAGTTCAACGAGGAGAAATTTCAACTACTCAGATATGGAAAACTTGAGAAAATTAAAAATGTATCAGGGTATACTACAAATTCTAACCATACAATAGAACGGAAAAGTAATGTGAAGGATTTGGGAGTGATAATGCCAGAGGATCTCGCCTTGAAAGACCACAACAATGTATCTACCACATCTGGTAGGAAAATGATAGGATGGATAATGAGAACCTTCAAAACTAGGGACGCCAAGCCCATGATGATTCTCTTCAAATCGCTTATTCTCCCTAGGCTGGAATACTGCTGTACACTAACGGCCCCCTTCAAGGCTGGCGATATTGCTGACCTGGAGAATGTACAAAGAACTTTCACGGCACACATAAGTACGATAAGGCACCTAAATTACTGGGAATGGCTGAAGGTCCTTGATCTGTATTCCCTGGAATGCAGGCGAGAGATACATGATAATATACACTTGGAAGGTCCTGGAGGGATTGGTACCAAACCTGCACACGAAAATCACTCCATATGAAAGCAAAAGACTCGGAAGGAGATGCAACATTCCCCCAATGAAAAGCAGGGGCGCCACGAGTACATTGAGAGTCAACACAATAAGTGTCTGGGGCCCAAGACTGTTCAACTGCCTCCCAGCACACATAAGGGGGATTACCAATAGACCCCTGGCTGTCTTCAAGAAGGCACTGGACAGGCACCTAAAGTCAGTACCTGACTAACTGGTCTGTGGTTCGTACGTCAGTTTGCGTGCGGCCAGCAGTAACAGCGTGGATGATCAGACCCTGATCCACCATGAGGCGGTCTCAGACCAAACCGCGGGGGCGTTGACCCCCGAAACCGTCTCCAGGTAAGATACTTAACTACTTGACAGTAACTCTGGCCTCCTTGAACCCCTCTGGTACGGTATTAGTGGTGATGGACAAATTTATTATGTGAGCGCAATTCAGAGGCACCATCTTTAAGGAACTTAGACGGGATGTTATCTGGGCCGGTGCTCTTAGTTGGATTTAACCTGCTTAGTTCTTTTTGCACGACGTCATAAGATACACTTACTAGTTGACAACTGTTTGGGGTTACCCGTTTATTGGTATAGCATGTTTTAAACTTATCAGAGTCTGTGTTAAAGGTATTTGATGCAGCTGGTAGTTTACTTACTAGTGTTGATGCGACAAATGTGTAGTAAGAAGTAAATAATTTGCCACTTTAGTTGTTTCGTGGCATACCTCGTTATCGATATTTAGTACTATGTTAGATCTATCTACGGGTTTATGGCTATACCCCAACTGTTTTGGTTGTTGCCAGAGCTTTCTAGGGTTATTCTTGAACTCTTCGATTTTTGAGCAATAGTGCCTTGCCTTTGCTCCTTTTACTAACAGGGACCACTCGTTGCCTGAGTTTCATTACCGTATTAATTATTATTGTCAGGAAAACCATTCTAGCTGTTCTTAAACTTTCTGGTTCATTTGAGATTAATATAGGACACTTGGAAGATGGTATGACGAAACCGAAGCGGTGGTTGGAGCAAGCACTCGACGTAATGTTAAGAGAGGATCTAGAAATGGGAAATGCAGTAGCTTGATCAGCTTGCCATGCTTCCCAATAGTATATATATCAGATGAATTATAGGTGGCACTTATTTAACTCTTAATCCTGCTTCATGAGAAGACTGCAACAAGGTTATGACACTAGATTCCGCCCTCTTCCACCGTGGTACCAAAAGCATGCAATGAGCTGGTTAAGTGTGGCTGCAGGAGCAACAAAGGCTGTGGTGGGAGATGTAGATGAAATAATGCTCGGGTGGCGCGCACAGAACTGTGCAGGTGTGTCTTATATAGAGACATCGGAGAATAGTCTACGTACACATGTTGGTCCTGCAACCAGATTTCATTAATGAAACAATGTGCAATCATGTTGATTTTGGCGTCATGGCTGTCTTGTGCTATTTACCAGTTCTACCTGTCATGTATAGTAGCTACATGTGTAATGCAAAATTAAATTTTTGTTAGTTTTATAAACATGTGTGATTAAATTGTCTCTTAACTTGTTAATATTCTGCATAATTTAATTTTAAGTGATTAGCTGGTTAATTTTTTTAATATGTTAAATTATGCAAATTAAAGCTACCTAGATTTCAAATTTTATGGTCCAAAGGAAAATGTTTAATGTAAAGTATCATAAATTGGTCCAGAAAATTTGGGACTCTTAACCAGAATGTCCCACTGTTTAGTTAAAGAACCCGACTATACTAGTAGGTGACCCTCAATACCCACGATTAATCTTGCGGTTAGTTTTATTAAATTATTATTGCTAAGAGTTATTACTATTGACCAAGTTACCTCTACTGTCTTCCCCTTTCCGACCTGTATTCTGTTTTTCTCCACCTTTTTGTCGCTTAGTTATGACTTGATAATGACGAAAGATCTGGATCGAAACATCGTCTAGTTTTGTTTTGAATGTGTGGGTTATTTATGAATTATTATAAATACTAACAAACTTAACATCTGGCCATTGCTTGAAATTTCACGGTTCAATTCAAATTGTCATAAGTCATTAATTTTGAACACCATAATTTACCTAGTTATATTGTGAACTGTTGGCACATGATGGCACTTATTTCTAATACGTTGTTCTCATTTCCAACAGATGGTGCGGAAGGCAGATCTGCGTCGGTCACTTTGTTTCAGCTCTTGTTTCCTGGTGCTGATACTGTTATCTTCCTTCAAGATCTACATCTCACAGGTCTTCCCGCAGCTCGGGAAAGCTAATTTAGCCACTGAAAGCTCAAATTTCCAGGAAAACATTTCCCTTACATACAGCAGAAAAATGAAATTTCAGAAGCCTTCAGCATCTGCCTCAAGGCACATGAAAACAATAATAAGTTTTCCAAAGCTTAACTGTAAGTTCCTTAATAAATCTGAGGCAATGAACGGGAACCTTAGTGCCCCAACTCAAACAAATTCTGTACTTAAGAATAATAAACACAGCTCAAAGCTGTTAACGAAAGATGTCAGTACACATGACCCAGACAAGCTAGAGTTTAAGACGTGCTTTCTGAGAATAAACATTGACTACTGCTCTTGTAGTCGCACTGTGAAGGCTCGCCTGGCCAGTCCCTGTCCAAGAAACTCTGCTACATCTGACCAACTACTGCAAGAAATCAAGTCCTCCTTGGGAGAATCTAATTGTGGAGCGCATGCCACACTGAGGGGAGGAGGACAGAAAGTAAGTTGCAGTAGTTTGTTAGGTTTAATTGAAGCCTATCTATTGTATGGTGACCATTGAACTTCCAATTTATCTGTTCATTAACACCAACAATACTACAGTCAATACGATAGGGAATAAACTAAACAATCAGTGTATATATTGAAAGATAGACCTTTTTTTTGAAGGGGAAGGAGGGAGGGAGAAAGGGCTGGATTATACAGAAATTAACTTACCGATTAAGTTCATATTGTACTGAAATTACAAAATGGATGAACTTAAATTAAATTAATTTCTAGAGATATAGTAAAATAATGCAGATTTTCTCTGTAATATAAGTTATTGTACAGTAAATCCTGTACGCTCAAATACGATATACATTTTTAGCAAAAACGCTAAAAATGTATATCATATTTTTTTAATCCTTGAAATCAACATTATTAGGTATCCTCGAAGAGGTATCTTAAAGTGATTGACAAAATTTTTGTCTTCATCCAAAGTTTTCGCATATAACTTGAGAACGCCTCATCCGATCATCTTCAAATTTTCAGTGCCGGATTTCTGTGACTAGGGAAATACTCAGAAAATTGTTGGAATTGTTACTGGGGTGCATAGGCTCCAATTTGCCAAATGTATTTTTAAAATGGTGTCATACGGCTTAGATATATAATGACCTGTGCATCTTATGAACAGGATGGAACCCCATAAGTGTAGGTTATGTACATGCAAATTTGCCAATTTATTAACATAATAAACTTGTAATTGTTGGATTCCATGCATGAACTGGAGGGTTCCTCCTTTGGTTAGTTTCAAATGTTCGGGGTCGATCACCATGCCCAGCCCTTTTAGGGCAGGGTAGGTGCCAAGGCTGGAGCTTGCTACCATCTGCAGCTCGTAAGCTTGCCCTTCCCGTTAGGGAAGGTGGCAGACCAGAGAGGCCTAGCATCTATCTACCTCCATGCCTCGTGCTGGTGGCGAATGTGGCTAGGCCTGGGGCCAGTTGGTCCCGCCGATGAGGGATATCCCCTCCCATGGGAGACATAGGTCACTGACACTCCCACGCCAGGGAGCCGGAGCCGGGTCGCCATCTGGTAAAGACCCGGGCCGGAGATTTCCCGGTGAATCAACACCTCCTCCTTTCAAATGTTCAGGGCAGGCTGACGTTGCTCACATGAATTTCACTGAATTTACACTGTGTAACTTTCAGTTTGCCAGCTTTATTAAACAAATTAGTTTCCTTGCAATAACTGAGAATTCTTCTCGTGAGTGGCATCAAACCCTAAAGGAAGGTGTATTTTAATTTGAGAAAATTTTGGACTGATGTTGAATTATGATGGTGCCAATTTGCCAGGTTTATTGAAGAAATTGGAAAAACCTTAAATAGTTTTAACGAGATGATTTGAGAATACTTCGTCCGATCGGCTTTAAATCTTCAGCACTAGTGCAGTAAACTTGGAGGAAGCTTTAGAGTGTGCAGGGCACAATTTACAAAATTTTACATCAATCCCTCGGCTGTCCTTGTCTAGGGGTTCATAGGAGGCATGCAAATTCTAATTTCTTAAAAACAAAAAAGTCCATTTTTTTCTTACAGAATTTGAAATAGAATATGACTGAGAAAATAAAACAGAGTAATATTTAAAACTCGCCTTTTTACGAAGATTTTTTTTTTTTAATTTTTTTTAATTTGTGCGAGTTTAATGAGTCTTTTATTTTTTTAGTCTTTTTTGGTAGCGCCAGTCATATTCTCTGGTATAATGTTAGTACAAGTACTAGGTATAACAATGCTAACAAACTGTGGAATAGACATTTGTAACACTAAGGGTATGTATTAAGCTTTAATCAAATCTATACAGAGACCAGGTCAGGTGGTCAAGTATGGTGGTCTAGAGCGGGACTAGTGCATACCAGGTCGCCCCGTCTACATGCACATTTGTGGTCCAGCACTGATAGACATTGTTTTCAAGCAACTCTGCTGAATTCATCAAACTCTGAGTCAATTAAAGTTGTTTCTGTTTTTGGGATGGGCATGGGGTCACCCATCAGTGCTTCACTAGCTAACTTTTATATGAAAATTCTGGAATTGAAATGCATCAAATCCCTTATCCTTAGCAACATAAAATGTCTGCTTTGTGTAGACGGCATTTTGGTTAGCATATGAGACTCAATATCATCACTGTCCTAACCAAAATCTACAGCGTGAAGCCTTTTATTAAATTCGCTTTCAAGGAGGAAAGGGACAATAAATTTCCGGTGGTCTGGTGGCTAAAGGTCTCGCTTCACACACGGAGGGCCCGGGTTCGATTCCCGGCGGGGTGGAAACATTTCGACGTGTTTCCTTACACCTGTTGTCATGTTCACCTATTAGCAAATAGGTACCTGGGTGTTAGTCGACTGGTGTGGGTCGCATCCTGGGGGACAAGATTGAGGACCCCAATGGAAATAAGACAGACAGTCCTCGATGACGCACTGACTTTCTTGGGTTATCCTGGGTGGCTAACCCTCCGGGGTTAAAAATCCGAAGAAATCTTATCTTATATTTTCTTGGATGTCCTACCTGGAGTCTACCTGGAGAGAATTCCAGGGGTCAACGCCCCCGCGGCCCGGTCTGTGACCAGGCCACCTGTTGGACCAGAGCCTGATCAACCAGGCTGTTACTGCTGGCCGCACGCAGTCCAACGTACGAACCACAGCCCGGCTGATCAGGTACCGACTTGAGGTGCCTGTCCAGTGCCTGCTTGAAGACAGCCAGGGGCTTGTTGGTAATCCCCCTGATGTACGCTGGGAGGCAGTTGAACAATCTTGGGCCCCTCACACTTATTGTGTTGTCCCTCAACGTGCTAGTGGCACCCCTGCTCTTCATTGGGGGGATGTTACATCGCCTGCCGAGTCTTTTGCTTTCGTACGGAGTGATTTTTGTGTGCAAGTTTGGTACTAAGCCCTCGAGAATTTTCTATGTGTATATAATAATGTATCTCTCCCGCCTGTGTTCTAGAGAGTACAGGTTTAGGAACTTCAAGCGTTCCCAGTAGTTGAGGTGGTTTATCGCACTTATGCGTGCGGTGAAGGTTCTCTGCACATTTTCAAGGTCAGCAATTTCACCCGCCTTGAAAGGTGCAGTTAGTGTGCAGCAATATTCCAGCCTAGATAGAACAAGCGATCTGTAAAGTGTCAACATGGGCTTGGCATCCCTGGTTTTGAAGGTTCTCATTATCCATCCTGTCATTTTTCGAGCAGATGCAATTGCTACATTGTTATGGTCCTTGAAGGTGAGATCCTCTGACATGATCACTCCCAGGTCTTTGACATTCGTTTTTCGCTCTATTGTGTGGTTGGAATTAGTTTTGTACTCCGATGAGATTTTAATTTCTTCACGTTTTCTGTATCTGAGTAATTGAAATTTCTCATCATTGAACTTCATATTGTTTTCTGCAGCCCATTTAAAGATTTGGTTTATGTCTGCTTGAAGTTTTGCAGTGTCTTCAACGGTGGACACTGTCATACAGATTCGGGTGTCATCTGCAAAGGAAGACACAGCACTGTGGCTTATATCCCTGTCAATGTCTGATATGAGGATGAGGAATAGGATGGGAGCAAGTACTGTGCCTTGTGGAACAGAGCTTTTCACAGTAGCTGCCTCAGACTTTACTCTGTTGACTACTACTCTTTGTGTTCTACGTGTTAGGAAATTATAGATCCATCTACCAACTTTTCCTGTTATTCCTTTAACACGCATTTTGTGTGCTATTACACCATGGTCACACTTGTCAAAGGCTTTTGCAAAATCTGTTTATCTTCTAGAGCATCCAGGACCTTGTCGTAGTGGTCCAGTAGTTGGGACAGACAGGAGCGGCCTGCTCTAAACCCATGCTGTCCTGGGTTGTGCAATTGATGGGTATCAAGATGGGTGGCGATCTTGCTTCTTAGAACCCTTTCAAAGAGTTTTATGATATGGGACGTTAGCGCAATTGGTCTGTAGTTCTTTGCTATTGCTTTACTGCCCCCTTTGTGGAGCGGGGCTATGTCTGTTGTTTTTAGTAGCTGCGGGACGATCCCAGTGTCCATGCTCCCTCTCCATAGGATGTTAAAAGCATGTGATAGGGGCTTCTTGCAGTTCTTGATGAACACGGAGTTCCATGAGTCTGGGCCTGGAGCGGAGTGCATGGGCATGTCATTTATTGCCTTTTCGAAGTCATTTGGCGTCGTGATGATGTCAGAAAGGCATGCGTCTGTCAAGTTCTGTGGCACTTTCATAAAAAAATCATTTAGGTTTTCGATTTTCAGTCTGGTTAGTGGCTCGCTAAAGACTGAGTCATACTGGGATTTAAGTAACTCACTCATTTCCTTGCTGTCATCTGTGTAGGACCCATCCGGTTTAAGTAGGGGCCCAATACTGGTTGTTGTTCTCGACTTTGATTTTGCATAGGAAAAGAAATACTTAGGGTTTCTTTCAATTTCATTTATGGCTCTTAGTTCTTCCCGTGTCTCTTGATTCCTATAAGATTCCTTTAGTTTTAATTCGATGTTTGCTATTTCTCTGACTAGTGTCTCCCTACGTATTTCAGAGATATTGGCCTCATGTAGCCGCTCCGTTATTCTGTGCCTTCGCCTGTATAGGGAGCGCCTCTCTCTTTCTAGTTTGCATCTTCTCCTCCTTTTCCTTAAGGGAATTTGCCTTGAGCAAACCTCAAGTACCAGAGTTAATTTGTTCTAGACATAGGTTGGGATCCGTGATGCTTAGGCAATCTTCCCAGTTTATATCATTTAGGAATTGGTTTACTTGGTCCCACCTTATGTTTTTGTTATTGTCCTAGGCACAGACAGCGAAAAACTTATCTGCAAAATATATAGGAAACCCACGAACAAGGACGACCAGATACAATTTTTCTGACATGGCCCTCGTAATAAGTGATTCATCGTCAGAGCTTATAAGATTTGCAGCCCACTTCATCGTAAAGGAGTATGACTACATTGTACAAGTATTTAAATTCCTGCAGATTCTTCACATTTTATCTGACTGCAGAAGGCGTGTCCACTGCATTACCAACGCAGAAACGAGAACTTTCGTCAGCCAGGTGTATAACTCTGCCAATGGGCGAGGTGGCTAAAAAAAAAAAATGGTTATAATCATAAACATAATTTTTAAAGGGGTGGACCGGTAAGCCAGCGGAAGGCCTCGGTCAGATGACCAAAAGCTCCAGCTGGGGGTCATCATATGAGTAAGACCCTTGTCAGGAAACACTTGTCCTGTTTCCTGACAAACCTAACCGAGGTGGGTAGTAACAGACGCTGAAGCTTTCGCTAACAGTAAACTGGATGTGGCCACCAGCTTTTCATCCACCATTAAAAGCTTAGAAAGGCTACCAAGGCTACCAAGGTTTACCAAGGCTACTGCGACCAGTTTAGGAGCGTATCTTTTCTTTTGTTTTAGCGAAACATCCATAAAATTGGACCAGCTACTGAGGGAACATCAGTATGTATACTGCCTAGACAGTTTAGTTAATGATGTGTAGTTCACTACAACTTACAAGGACACCCAATGACATAGAAAAAAAGGCAGGTTATTGCTAAGAAACCACGTGATTTAGGCATTCTTGATCGCCATGTTCAACACAGCGGTCCTCAACTTCAAAAGTTTTAGCGTATTAGGTAAGCTCGCTAACCTGATCCAATCCCGTCATGCAATGCACGATCAGGTTACTCACACACTGACACCTGACCTCACTGCACCTGACCTGTACGCTATATATTTTGTTTTTTGTAATGGACTGATAAACCCCCAATGAGTGAAACGTCTTCTAATGACTGACCTAAGTGTTGCTTATGTTTTTGCGCCACAAGTACAGTGCTCTTTTCTTCCTCCAACATTTTCGTTTATAATATGAGATTGCCTCATCTCATCAGCTTCAACTTTTCCATGCTGTTGAGCTAACTAGGGAAAAGTTCATGACATTAATGAAATGGACAAATACTTTTTTATCAGTTATAAATTTCTGTTATATAAAGTTATTCCTGATTCTGGTTTCTGTGTGATAACTTGACTCACGAAATCGTAATGACACGATTGCAAACTGACCCAGTGGCTAACACGTCGGTTTAGAGTTTTGAGACTCTGATCGTGGGTTCTAACCCCACCTGTGGTATGGTTTTTTTTTCTGTGATAACTTCAGAAAGCTTATTCTAACTGGCTTTAAACTTTCAACACCGGATGTATCCTATTTAACAAGTGGTTATGAATACTAGTGGAGTGTGTAGGAGTTAATCTGCCAGTGTTGTTTTTAAAATGATATGGTATTTTTCCTTGATATAATTTAAATATGCCTTTTCTGAACGGTTTAAATCTTAGTGCTTATACAGCTTATAAAAATAATTATATCTTTTGGGTTTAGGCTGCGTAATACCGGGGGTCAACGCCCCCCCAACAGCCCTGTCCATGACCAGGCTTTGTGGTGGATCAGGGCCTGATCAACCAGGCTGCTACTGCCGGCAGCACGCAGAGCCACGTACGAATCACAGCCCGGCTGGCCAATTAGTTAATAATCCTGGAATTATTGTATTGAGTGCGATAATTAGAAAATGCGTCTTCTGGGTGGCTTCAAACGTTTAACACTGATGTGAATTTCTGAAAGGAAGCTTCACGTTGATTTTGGATTGTGTAAGTTTCAAATTGTTAATTTTATTAATTAAATTGGTTTCAGCGCTATCACTGGATAATGCCTCTTCTGATCGATTTCAGACCTTAAGCGCTTGTTTATTTCAGTTATAGAAAGGTTCCGATTAATTTTGGGCTACGTAGGTGCTAATCTGCCACTTTCATTAAAAGAAGGAAAATTGAAATTCTGGTTTTCATTCGATTTATGAATGCTTCAAACCTTTTAATACCTATAATTTAATAAAGTATTTTTTTTATTAGCTTCAAGCTTAGAAATGCTGGTGCGTTTTGGGATACTGGTTTCTGTGCTATAATTTGAGAATGTCTCTCGTGACTGACTTTAAACTTTCTTAGCGGAAATTTCTAATGGGTTTTGGGCTGTGCAGGCTTAATATATTTTTATTTTGTTTAGTTTATACATCACCCTTGTAAAAAATCATTCGCTTGGCTAAATAAATAAGAGTTATTTTTCAAAGATTGAATATGCTGAAGTTATATGTTATTTACTCAAGTCGTCATTTTCTTTCTTGTATGTGAAATCACATGACATTATGTAAATAAAAACGAAATTTTTATATTTACAACGATTTCAGTGAAACGTGACATAAAAGTGACAAAGTAAAACAACAAAAATATAATGAAATGGAATGTATCATTTTGTCATTCTTCACAGAGGTATATAACTAATTAGAAATATATATATATATAACCCTTACAGGTTGTGAGCTTCTCAGTGTACGGGAAGTACCCTAGTGATTACTACGAGGGAGTGAAGAAGGTGTTGCCAGTGGTGGGAGAGAAATACCCTGGGTGGGTGGTTAGGTTATACGTGGACCTGAGCAGGGACACCCTGCAGGAGTGGGGCTGCTCCCTCCTCTGTAAGCACCCACATCTTGACCTTTGTAACGTCAAACAACTACCAGGTGAGATCTGTTATTTTATGTGAAGAATAAATCTGTGAAGGTCATTCACGCATTCTTTTTTTATTATTATCGAAATTAGAAAGGGCACATTGTGCAGTTATCCCAGGACTGGATTATACTTTGAGCACGATGGGCACTACTAGGGTATTATAAAAAATGTTAACGCCCTTAAAATCTCATGAGTTAAGTAAAAAAAAAATAAGAAAAGAAAACTGCAAAATCAAATAATGATTTGCTTTCACTGAATTATTCTGAAGTGTAAACAATGTGCAGATCCCACTGGGAACTATACGAGTATAAGTTCCCAGGGCCTACAAAGACTAAATTTGCACTTAGCTGCCTTGATCTATGTTAACCTAATGCAACCATCATGCAGCATGGTTTCCTATCGTAATCCATCACATCATGGGTTTACACTAACAATTTATATCAGATATCCGAACTAAATAAGTAAATTACCATATGATGAAATTTTAATAAAGAAAATTATGCTTTATTTTTAATACTGATGAATTATTTGAAATTCGAGTGTACCCACATATTGCATTATGTGACATTTAAGTATATGATGAGACTAATGTATGAAATAACTAATATTTAAGAGATATAATTATACACCATGGTATGTAATAATGACCCAGTATGACCTCAGTAATCCTGTTTTTTTTTTTTTTGCGCATGTGGTGCGCGATAAACTAACCGGTCTAGGTAGACAAAATAAAATAAAGGAATGAAGTTGTCAACCTGAGCTGGGAACCTCAGTAGGGCGATAAAGATATATGTGGACGAGCTTGTACTATTAGCTCGGTAGCCTCAACAGCTTCATTTGCAGGTTTCCTTCCAGCAGAAGAGTGGTGAAGGTTCGAACCTTCGTTAGTTAATTGCGAGACAACCGCTGCTTATCAGTAACTGAATTCACCACCAGATAAGTGCTTGTGTCAGTGAGCTCTTGGCAAGAACCCAATATTTTCTAAGGAGTTTTAGTGTAATTCTTGAGTGGAGTGGGACTTACATATATCAACATAAACCAGCCTTCCGTGGAACTAAATTTAAAGATAAAAAAATATCAAAAAAAATTTAGATTTTACAAACTTAAATAAAGTCAATTTGAAATATAATGTGAAAATGCCTTAAACTGAACAGTATTTATGTCGGCCAATCTCCCTTGCCTCCTTAGATTTCTAAATAGCCCGAAATTTGACTAACGTGTTTATGTCTGTAGCCAAACACATATTACTAGTAGTAAGTAATAGGGATTATAGTTAAACTATTATGGATTCCCTGTTATACACAGCTATATGCCCTCAGGACCATTGTACAAACTTATACTACTGTCTGTGAAATATTTATAAATTCTCCTTAGTAAAGCTGATCTTACAGGCCTCTGGGAACATGATTAAAAAGAAAGTGTTAAGTATGTTCTAGGGTTTTCAAACATCTTCAATGAATTTGCAAACGGGTTTGAAGAATGAAGAATAGGAACTAGTAGAACCTTTGCCCATCATAATGAAATGTGTCAAGTAAAACGTGTCTGTAGAGAAAGTCATGAGATCAGTAGACTGCAAGACGTGGTTATGCTAGGGTTATACGTAGCCTTAATAGTACAGTTTATATGAAGATGCTAATCACATTAAATGCAAACTGCATGGACAGAGACATTATCCAAAAATCCAACCACGTAGAGACAAGACCAAACAAACGTTACAGAAAATATTAGTGATAAGTGAAATCTTTAGACTGTATCTACACTTCGTACTGACTAGGTGAATGAGGTGTTTTTTTATATTATGAGACTGCAACGTGGTAAAGGTTTACTGTGGCCATGATTAACGGTGCCCCGTGACCTGATCGGCGAGGGTCTGCGTTCGATTCCCAGCAGTTTGGCAGACACAAATGAACAAATCAAATGCTATGTGACCAGCCCTATGGTCACTATCTTGATTGAACAATATGTTTAATTGTCCACTTACTGAGGAATATAGAACTAGTATAATAACCTATGTGATATGTCAAGATATCTTATTAATGAAAATAACATACCAGATATATTAAGCAAATTTCCTAAATCTGCTTGTAACAGATAAGCCAACTGTAGATATAAATCCAGATGTGCCCCTGTAAACCCTTTTAGGGCCTAGTTTCTAGGCTTTTTGTGTATCTATATTCTCGTGCGCTACCGTCCACAGGATGGATATGGGGTGCACAATAAAGTAGCCATTACGGCGGCAAAATCTAACTCTGAATAGATTATTATGATGACACTGCGATATATAAAACGACTAATATCTTAAGACAACTATACCCGATGAGGTGCGGCTGTACAATAAACTTGTAGTTCGGTTGGTACAAAGTAAAAAAGTAGTATGTAACTGATGCTTTGTAAACGTACTGGAATAAATAAATCCATGGGTGCGACCCATAACAGTTGGCTAACACACGGGTACGTATTTATTTTTACTCCTAAGCAGGCAGGAGCAGCTAGGGTGCTGTATATATTTTAGGTAAAAGCCTCCGCATTGTATGAACGTGTAATCCCGTGTTGTCTAGTGGCTAGGATACGCGGCTCTCACCCGCGAGGCCCGGGTTCGATTCCCGGCACGGGAAAATTTCTTTGTGATATTTAAGAAAATTATTATAATTAATTATTCAATATAGCACTCCCATGTGTTCAGAGGGTGTTATGCGTTGGAAAAAATAAATAATTCCCTGTTGTTGTATTTTGCATTGTTTGCGTAAGTTTGAACCTGCCATGAGGTGAAAATATTTGTAAATTCTCACGGCGATGAGTCCAGAATTTTTGTCTAAAAATGGTTGTTTTGTGGGCATATTAGCATTCTTTTGTAATACGTATGTGAAATTCAAGTTAGACTAAAGCCGGTTAACACTAGCGAGCGAACGTAAGGCGAGAGCTAATTAACACTATCAGATGAACGTGCGACTATGGCGATGGTTAACATTATCAAACGTGTGGCGAGGGTTAACACTAGCTATCAAACGTGTGGCGAGAGTTAACACTAGCGAAAGTTAACCGGCAACGAGAGACAATACCAACAACAAAATTTTCGGCGAGAAAGAACATAAAGCGAACGCTAGAGACAGCTGAATGGCTAGAGTCTAACAATGAGTGACCTTGCGGGTCAGAGACAAATACTAGCGAGGGAACGTGCCCGAAAACTGATTAACACTAGCGAGCGAGTGTGGGGAGAGAAAATGAATAGTAGCAAGTGAACATGCGCAAGAACTGATTATTACTTGTAAGCGAACGTACTCTAGAACTGGTTAACACTAGCGAGCGAAAATGTGGCGAGCAACAATACTAGCGAGCGACCAAGTGACGAGCTAGTTAACTGAGTGAACGTGGTCGAGAGCTGTTAACATTAGTGAGCGAACGTGCAAGTCAGGCATTTAACACTAACGAGTGAACGTGCACGTAAGCCCATTGACACTAGTGAATGTGCACACAGAATAAGATAATACCTGATATTTTATAAACTGTTATCATTTTTAGATTCTCTTGTGTAACCACAGCTGTGAGTGATGGTAAACTTTCCTAACATCATTGAATTTTGTTATTTTTAGACAGCTTATATCCATGTAAAACTTAATTTTTACTTTTATAAATCACAAACTTCTAACTGAACTTGTGTTCATCAGTTTTTATAACAATAAATCTATAATAATAAAAAATCTTTGTAATTATGGTAAATATAATATTCATCTTCGTGATTACGATGAAAACAATTTTGATCTAAGCAAAAAAACGCATATCTCAGAATATTTTTTTTTTAAATATTTAATTTCGAATAGAGCATTTGCCTTTGGCTATGGCAAATGGAATGTCATTATCACTGGATAGTTTTATACAGCATGTATAGATACATATTGATGTGCATCCCAGAGGATCTCTCTCGTACTACTTTCAGTATTATATATAAAATCCAGAGTTTAGCTGGAACTTTTATTCCTCATATTATTTGGTGCCTTTTACTTGATGAATCTATTTTATCGATAGATGTTTCCTTAGCTTTTTCCCTCTCATATCTGATACTTACGGAAGTCGATCTGGTTTTATACCCCTTTTTCTCTAACAGTCATTTAAGTACTGACTTTCACACCCCATATTCTGTCCCTCCTTATATTCTATCAATCCCTCTCATGTTCTGTCCGTCCCTCTTAGTTAGTTAGTTTGATATCTTTATTATGCACCCCATACCCATCCTGTGGGCGGTAGTCAAAAGATTACAGAGGTACATAATGGGTCCAGGGACTGGGCCCCTAATATGTCCCTCCCTCTCACATTGACCTTACTCTCATAATAATAATAATAATAATAATTTTTATTTCAATGCATGTTACAAGTGTACAATGTTATTGGTAGTTACAAATATAAAACAATTATAAAACTGTAATGCAAGGAGAGCCACTGGCATGCCATGGCATTAGGGGCAGTTTATTCTAGAGACTTATTCACTAAGTACTTAATGCTAAAGAAATTGATTGAGTTTATTCTAGTTCTGTATTATTTAAATTATTAAATGGTTATACATACTATTTAAAGACAATACAAGAGAAATTGGTTGAGTTTAATCTAGTTGTAGAATTTATTTCAAATTACAGTATGTTGATGCTATACTAGTATAATAACAATACTAGAAATAGTTTTTAGAGTTTCATCTAGGTATATATTTTATTTCAAATTAAGAAAATGATGATACTATAAGATTTTAAATGACAATATGATGATATGAGATTGCAACAAGTGTTAAGGAGGATGAACATATCAAATTGAGATCTTCTTAAGTAAAATAATATTGGGTTTGGAAGTTTGTTACAGTATGAGTATTTAGTATAGGGTGAGTAGGTGATTTTTGAGAAGAGTCTTGAATTGATTTTCCGACAAGGTTAACTTGATATTTACTGGTAATGAATTCCAGATTTTGGGGCCCTTTATGTGCATAGAATTTTTACATTGGTTAGTATGGACTCGGGGTATGTCAAATAGTGATCTGTGTCTTGTGTCATGTTCGTGGGACCTATTAAAGTTGTTGAGGAGAATTCTGAGCGCAGGGTTAATATTAGCATGTAGAGTTTTATGTATGTAGAAGGCACATGAATAGGTATGAATATTTTTTATGGTGAGTAGTTTTAAGGTTCTGAATATAGGTGGAGTATGCTGTCTAGAGTGGGAATTTGTTATCATCCTGACTGCAGCCTTTTGCTGGGTTATGAGTGGTCATATTTTGTCGTTCCCTTTCATAGTCTGTCCGTCTCTCATATTATCTACTTCGCTCTCACAATCTGTCCTTCCCGTTCACATTATGTCACTGCCACTCGCCCCACAGTGTTGGGTGACGTGAGTGGGTCGACGGGGCGAGTGTGGAGATTCGCTGTGATGGCTGACGCCCTAGTGGAACACTACATGATCCGCGACGCAGACTCACCCATCCTCCAGAGGGAAGTGGACGCAGTGGCCCAGTGGCTCGCCTCTGACACGGTGAGGCCTCAACAACAAAGCCCAATCTATAAATCCCTCTTTTCGCAACAAACTATTTTTCTTTCAGTTGCATCTATATCCTACTCCTCTTTATGGATTGATATTAAAACATCGCTCTTGTCTGTGGAAAAAATCTGCCTGTTTGGATTGAAGCATAAGCATTCTCTCCACCTGTATATATAAATGAATTACTCCCGCCCAACCTACCATCTACATATTAATAATCATAATTTTTAAAGGGGGGTGAACCGGTAAGCCTCTCAAATAACCAAAGGCTCCAGTGGCGGGTCATCATATAACTAAGTCCCGCGTCAGGAAAGACGTCCTGTTTCCTGACGAATCTAACATAACCGCCCAACCCGTTTCTATGCAGATAAAAAAAAATCCATTGATCTTGTCTGTAGAATTAAAGGAGTTCTACATCGCGTGTATTAGTTATGTTGAAAATTTAAAATTGAAAAGAACTTCAGTTCGACTGTCATTCTGAATGAACATGGAGTGAACCAGAGGCTGGGACGATGCAAGAAAGAATATTGTATATCTAGTTCCCTATCAGGGTTGACATCTAGTGTTCACCAGCTATGGTAGTTCACTTCAAGCTTCCTTAATATCATTGTCTTCCCTCACACTTATTTTTCTAATGGTTTGGATACCCAGCCCGGTAAATACCCGGCCTAGCCACTGAATGATTAAGATCCGCACCAGGAGACATTTTTTCTCATGAAGTGCCACTATCCCCAACACTTTTGATGCAACCCCATAATTTTTTTTTATACATACTGTCAAACTCTTTAAATAACCGCTAGATAAATGGATGGGTAGATGCCATAAAAGCTGTTCACAACATATTATAAAGACAGTATAATATGTGTGGTATCCATACCCAAGAAAAACATGTGGATAAACAGGAAAAAGTTCGAAGACGACACACAAAATGGCTAGGAGAACCAATGAGTTTTTTTTAGGACAGGGTTAAAGCATTAGACACCCTCGCCATCTATTCAGTCACTCCATAAAACTGAAGACACTGAATCAGTTTCAAACAACAGATCATACTTTTAAAATTGTACCTTTCGTACATTAGCTGCAATAATAGTATAATAGTAGTTAAGTGCTTAAGATATCCTACCTACCCGAAGATCACTGAATCAGTTTGAAACATTAATGTGTTCTTTTAACATTGTAATGTTCATTTAGCTGCCTCTCTTTTTGTACATTTACGAAATTATATTAAGAAATCTGTGTCTAGTTCTTAAGTAATCTTTAAGTATTAGGATTAGTTTGACAGAAATGCATTGCATACTAGTGGTTTTCTTTTGTGCTTAACAATACTTTATTACATGTAAACTACATTATCCCTGTACTGCATGAAAGATAAAAATTTGAATTTGAATTTTGAAAGGAGGGAAAGAGCAAATATGATAACTACATATATGATTATGTAAGTATACGAAAGAATTTATAGGGAAGATTTCCAAACACCATTAACATTAATAACAAGAGAACTGCTATACACTAAGAAAGAAAAGGTGCCAAAAAGATACAGTGGCAGAACAACGATGTAGGTTATAAAAGGAAGGAATACTGTACTACAACCACTAGGAACTATGTAAAAAAATTATAAAAAATTCTGAAAACGGACACAATCTTTTCTCCTCTCCTGTATCTACAAAAAAGAAATTACGAAAAGTAATTGACTAATCACAGGATATATACTGTACACCGAGAGGTATACTTGTCTCTCAACATATATACTCGTATACTGAGAGTTTGATCCCTAGTGTGAAAAATTATTATTATTATTATTAGCCAATCACTTGCAGGAGGTTTACAGGGCATTACATGAATTATTACCTGCAAGTAATTTGGTTGAGGTAAGTGGGACGTAAGTCACAGTAGGCCACTGAACTGCACCTCCTTTGACTGCCCACTTCCTCACTACTTTCACAAGAAGCTAGACCTAACATTAAATTCATAATTATAATATTAAAACCAGCTACTCTGGCAATTAAGGTTATGTGGACTGTATGAGATTAGGCTTCCTGGCTACACAGAATATAATTATTATACATAAATTATTATTATTAAAAAAGAACTTTGTATTACCACTTACCATTCAATTATTGAAGATGGATCACACCACAACACCTGCCTAACATCTAGAACCTACACTGGCCAGCTAGATCTAAATGCAAGGACTATGGTGTACTTTCCTGTGAGTAATGTCCGCATTTATTTTTCGCCATCCACACGTAATTCTTGAGGTCCCTCAAATTTCCTGTCCCAATTCTTCAGCAGGGGACATTAAGACGGGTTCCTATTACAAATCAAGGCCGAAATACCACAAATTGGCCTCAGAAAACACCGAATCATCAGCAGAATTTCCCATGAAAACCAGTGTTCACAAATTAAAAATGGCGTTTACCCCGGCATCCCTACTCTGGCTCTTCCGCCACCCCCCTCACTCGAAATTTCTCGAAGGGTCCAAATAGCATCACCGTTTAATACAGAATTATTATATTATTCATTTATATGTTCTACATTTAGGAAATTATGTAAAAAATTTCCACACCTACTTTAGGGATTAAAGTATTCTTGTCAGGAGAAAATGTTACTTGAAGCTTTAATGATCCTAGTGTGTCGATAGGCTTCAAATCCCATTAACCAACCAGTAATTGCAGGTATCACACGAAGACACTATTACGACGTACAAGATATGCAGAGCATATCTTGTACGCACAATATACAATAGGTATAGTAGGGTTCACGCCATTAGGAATAAAGAAGTCAGTCATAACCAGTTAAGAGGCGGAGGAGCCAGGAGCTGAGACTAGACTCCTTCAATCACAACTAGGCGAGTACAACTAGTTGTGAGCACAGAACTCAGACACAAGATTATGATGAGCAGCATTTGAACAGTAATAAATAATAATAATTGTTATTCCAGTATAAACTCTAATAACCACACTAACCCAGCCTATGGTAAATAATTTGCAAGAAATCTCAGTGTAAGGAATTTTTTTTGCGAACCATCTCTCACAGTAGTAATTATGAGGGAGAATATAACTTAGCCTGGTGGGGCTGTTATCTTGGATGACTCAGACTCCTTTGATCACACCAGATTTAACAGGCTTTTGTTCTCAAGCTTGGAGAAAGTAGATATTGGTTTCTGGTCTCAGCCTGAAGGAAGAAAATATAGGTTTCTAATCGCAGACTAGAAAGCCAGAATGCAATTTTGAAGACGAGATTATTTTTTTATATTTAGAATTGAGACACAAAACACATCTAAAGTTTGTATTATTCTTATTGTATTTGACATGAGTACTATGGTAGTATAGTAATATTCATATTTATTTACCAAGAGAATAAGTGAGCCTTTTAAGCTGATAAAACAATTAATAGTTCAGATTCTGATCACTGAGGTTCTTGTGAGAATCTTGGAAATGTAATGATCTATACATTATAAGAGCTGTATATGAACAACGAAGTAAGGGTAAGCATACAGAACAAGCTCTGTATGCTTACCCTATATTTAGGTACATCCGCAGCGTGTAGCTTCACCGACGGCATATAAGGATGGTCGTAGCGGCCAACTTGTCCAGCATAAGTCCCTTTACCAGAACTGGCCATACAGGGAGGACACCACAAATAACCCGCACATAGGATAAAGAAATTTATAATGATGTTTCGGTCCGACTTGGATCATTAACTAGTCCAAGTGGGACTGAAATGTCACCATAAGTTTCTTTCTCCTATTTGTGGGTTATTTGTGTATTGTTCAGTCACGGTATTGTGCCTTTTTATTAATGATCTGCATAGCGCGACGGCCTTCTTCTCTGCCAGTCTATCTCCCTGATTGACCCCTTAATCCTCCTCCTGTGCATGTAGAATAGTGGCAGCATACTGCTGAAATATTGAATTTTGTTAAAAAAAAACTAAGCCCAACCCCGCCCCTGTCCTGTCCGTCTCACTTCACCTCACTCACAGCCACTGCCCAGGGACGGAGGTGGAATTTGGAGGTTGTTCTCGGAAACTGGTCTCAGAGGTCGGTAACAAAGGTCGAGCTTGGAGAGTTGGAGATCTGCCATGATATTGGAAAGGATAAGGCAGCACGCTACCAATGGTCACCCATCCAACTGCTGGGCACCATCGTCACCCATCCAACTGCTGGGCACCATCATCACCCATCCAACTGCTGGGCACCATCGTCACCCATCCAGCTGCTGGGAACCATCGTCACCCATCCAACTGCTGGGAACCATCGTCACCCATCCAACTGCTGGGCACCATCGTCACCCATCTAACGGCTGGGCACCATCGTCACCCATTCAACTGCTGGGAACCATCGTCACCCATCCAACTGCTGGGCAACATCGTCACTCATCCAACTGCTGGGCACCATCGTCACACATCCAACTGCTGGGCACCATCGCCACCCATCCAACTGTTGGGCACCATCGTCACCCATCCAACTGCTGGGCACCATCGTCACCCATATCCAACTGCTGGGCACCATCGTCACCCATCCAACTGCTGGGCACCATCATCACCCATCCAACTGCTGGGCACCATCGTCACCCATCCAACTGCTGGGCACCATCGTCACCCATCCAACTGCTGGGCATCATCGTCACCCATCCAACTGCTGGGCATCATCGTCACCCATCCAACTGCTGGGCACCATCACCCATCCAACTGCTGGGCACCATCATCACCCATCCAACTGCTGGGCACCATCGTCACCCATCCAACTGCTGGGCACCATCGTCACCCATCCAACTGCTGGGCACCATCACCCATCCAACTGCTGGGCATCGTCACCCATTCAACTGCTGGGCACCATCGTCACCCATCCAACTGCTGGGCACCATCGTCACCCATCCAACTGCTGGGCACCATCGTCACCCATCCAACTGATGGGCATTATCGTCACCCATCCAATTGCTGGGCACCATCGTCACCCATCCAACTGCTGGGCACCATCGTCACCCATCCAACTGCTGGGCACCATCGTCACCCATCCAACTGCTGGGCACCATCACCCATCCAACTGCTGGGCATCATCGTCACCCATCCAACTGCTGGGCACCATCGTCACCCATCCAACTGCTGGGCACCATCGTCACCCATCCAACTGCTGGACACCATCGTCACCCATCCAACTGCTGGGCACCATCGTCACCCATCCAACTGCTGAGCACCATCGTCACCTACCTCCACTATCATTATCACCACCACCTCCACTACTACCAGTGCTATCACAACCACGGTCACCATCAGTACTACCATTACTCCCATCTACTTTCACCATCACTACAACCATTACTTCCACCACCATCATATTGTAATGACCTCCCATTCATTTAATCTTATAGGATTCACTTTTTACACAAGTCAGTTTTACAGGCTACGAGCTATTATCCTCCTTCAGCTTATTTAAAAGCACAGCCCTATTCTAATGTATACTACCACCCTCCAGGAAATATGTCCAACATTTCCACCCTTGCCGAGGCTCGAACCACGGATATTCAATATGTGAGCCGAGTGCATTGCCAAGCAACCCACGGTTGTATATCATGAAGTAATGTACTGGTGACAGCCCACTACAATTCATGCAGTCATCGGGAAGAGAAATCTTGAAGAAAAAAGTCACCGAAGCTCCACTGACTTTATTCATTACATAGATGAAACCCTCTCCATGAGAAATTTTGTTATTTCTCCTGACAAAAAAATCCTTTATTTTAAATATTATGTGATATTATTGCAAGAATTATATATCTTCAATCACACTGACTTTCTCCTCCCACAGTGTTACCATGTGATGCGTGACAACATCTTCCACAGGGTGCCCATGTTGGCAGGGATGTGGGGCGGGTGTAACAAGTGGCGGAGGGAGGAGGCGCAGATGGTGCGGGACTATGCTCTCTGTCATGCCTCACTCCCTTCCCAAGACCAGGAGATCCTTAAGGTAATTTAACTGTGGTGCATGAGAGCCTAGTTTATTGTGTACTCGTTGCTCATCTTGTTAGAGATAATGTAAAAAAATGACAGAATTATCACACCCCATTAGGAAAAATTATATCTTGTTTGTATTACAGTCGTTATATATATATATATATATATATATATATATATATATATATATATATATATATATATATATATATATATAAAAATCATCATATAGCTATTACTTATCAAATCAATGCAACATGTGGAGACAATCTCCAAATTTCAAATAGCTTCTCATTAACACCGAACTTATTCCGTAATTACATAGATTACAATCTCATCAACATTTACAGAGTTAATATAAAGACTTAGTTAGTTTAATATCTTTATTATGCTTAACAGTGTGATTTGTCATTTTGCGTAGTTTTATTTGGACATATCTGTAAATGTATGGATCTAAGATACAGTTCTTTAGATTGTGGACCTGTCTCTATCCATAAACTTTAAATTTATGTATTAAAATCATCTATAAAGGGAACTATCAAAGGTATTTAAAATCTTCCCGTAATGACAGCTTGTGGCCTACTGGTCGGGACCCCCTTAAATAAATAAATATCTTTATTTCTACAAGTAAATGTACAAGGTATACAGGCCTAGCTGACAGCAATGACATACTACTACATAGAAAGTCCCTTGTTATGCAGAACATTTCGGGCAAATTTGGTCAGTTTTGTCCCAGGATGCGACTCACACCAGTCGACTAACACTCAGGTACCCATTTTACTGATGGGTGAACATAGACAACCGGTGTAAGGAAACACGCCCAATGTTTCTATCCTCGCCGGGAATCGAACCTGGACACCCACCGTGTGAAGCGAGAGCTTTTGCCACCAGGCCACGGGGCACCTTACGCTAAGATTTAGCTGCATCTGACTAAATTTATGCGTTACTAACTGATGTACTTGCTGATTATTATTATTATAGTCAAAACTCAGTGCTAAACCCACAAGAGTCTGTACTTGCTGAACCACTTGCTTGTACAATTCTGTATCAGGTTCCATCCTTCGCTGGTTCACCTTATCTATGGTGGTGGTTCACCTGCTACCTTCGCTGGTTTATTTTGGTCTAGAAGTAAATCTTGCCAAATGGGGAAGTGCGAAATCCATAATCCCCCCGTCCTTAGCGCCTGGGGAATGGAAGGCAATCAGATGTGTGAAAAATTATTATATTTATTATTAACAAATCACCTGCAGGTGGTTTACAGGGCATTACCTGAATTATTACCTGCAAGTAATTTGGGTGAGGTAAGTTGGACTGAAGTAACAGTAGGTCACAACTTCTACACCTCTTTCACAAAAAGCTAGACCTGATATTAAATTAATACATACAATATTAAGACCAGCTACTCTGGTTCATTGTTGTGGACTGTATATGATTAAGATTGCTTGCTGGGGACACATTAATTATTACACATAAATTATTAACAAAGATTTTTTTATTACCACTTACTGATGGAAAACACCCTAACCTAACCCCTGGCAGCTAGAATTTACGATGGTCAACGCAAAAACCACTGTACATTATAAGCAGGCACTTAGCTGAGGTGTGTTGTTGGGAAGGATGTCCTCTAATTTTATCCTCCACATGCAATTCTTGTGGTCCCACAAATTTCCTGTCCCAATTCTTCAGCAGGAACGTGTCAGCAATTTCTAAATTACGAATTGAGGCCGATACATCCCATTAGGCCTCGGAAAACGCCGAATTCCTGGTGCAAATTTCCGACCAGCGTTCACATTAAATTCAACATGGCTTCTCCCCGGCGTTACTCAGCAGTTCAACTACCCCCCTCCCTTCCACTCCAAATTTCTCGAAAGGATAAAATCTGCATCATATTTTATTACACAATTATTATATTATTTATTTTAGATATTCTACATTTATGAAATTATGTAAAAATAAATCCACATGATGCAAGAAAGTGGTAACTTCGATGCTCTGGATCAAGAGCTCTTCTTTGAGGACAATTGTCTGCAACACAATTGTCCTCAAAGATTTGTTAAGTTATATAATGAATTAAGGAAAGATCCTAGATTTCACCTTACGAAAGCAGACAAAGTAAATGCGATAGTAATTATGGACAAGGTAGATTATAGGGAAAAAACAACATATTATTAGAAAACAGGGGAAGTGACGTGCCCCTTACACTCACACGAACAATGAAACAAGCGGGCAGGTAGTTAGAAGCGTTGCCAGCCAATCAAAACTCTCCTTCGACGAGCACAGTGAGGGGTGCAGTTGTTACAGCCTATTTTCATACATACGCTAAATATATGTCAGATAATAATATAAAACGCGAAATTTCCGTTTTTAGATATTAACGAAAAAATCAGCAATATAAAATTAGATGAAGTAGGCAATATATATATAATTGTGGCGTCTTTTCTGAAGGCGCTACACCCCACCGGCGCCAAGTGTTAAATATCTGTTCCTCATGTCAACGCTTTTAATAATCATATACGGGACTCACTCATATGCCATGCACATCGAATACTTTCAATTATTAGTATTATAATCAAGGGGGAAGCGCTAAACCTGTAGGATTATGCAGCGCCTGTGGGGGGATGTGGAAGGTATTCAGGGAACTGGAGCACAGATCCAATTCCCTAGATCAAGAGCCCCTCACCCGCATCAAGGAACCTTCCTTGAGGGGATAAAACTTTCAAACATTCAGTGTCTGTGTCACTGTTTACGTTTGTCACTACTAATGTAGATTTTAATAATAATCATGGGGGAGCGCTAAACCCGTAGGATTATACAGCGCCAGTGGGGAGGGGGATGGAAGGTATTCAGGCTCAATTCAGGGAACTGAAGCACAGATTCATTTCCCTAGATCAAGAGCCCCTCTCCAGCGTCAAGGAAGCTGGAGAGGGGAGTACTAATATAGAGGCGGCACAGTGGAGGGTGTATTTCTTGATGGGTGTGACTCCAGAGGACTCAAGATAGTGGTGATAACTGCACAAACTAGCAGTATATGGTCACTGACTGGAGACAATACTGTCATTCCACCGGTGGTGGAATAAAGGGACACAAGTGCAATAAAATGTAACCTTCAATGACGACGTTTCGCCCACACAGTGGGCATTACTAAGTCATCTCACCGCTACTCGGTACTATAACATTACATACCACGTTCATATCTTCGTGACTTAGTAAAGCCCCAGTCGTGTCTCTGTCATCAGTCACTTGAATTAATAAAGCTCATGTAAGGGGAATGTCTCGGTAAATATCCTAGCACTGCATCTGTACTTTATTTGCACTGAACAGTAATTGTATTCTTACAGCCTTTATTATAACAGTCTCACTTGTGGCCGATGGCTCGTCTCAACGCTACCGTGCATGATGCCTACACCTGCCGGAGGTTCGGCAGAGCCTCGCCTTTCCCATCGAGGAGGGTCAACTTCACCTTCGTGGGTCAGAGGTCATACCGTAGCAGGTTCCATAGGGAGAGAACCTACATCTCCTGCCCTCTCTACTGTCGTCCCAAGAACCACAAAAACTGGTTCTACTGTTGATAAGTCTTAGGTAAGTATGTAACTTTTTTTGGAAGGGGGGGGGGGGGTTAAATTCAAAGATTTTTTCTAAAAACAAAAGTGTAATAATAGTACATTCGCTAGAAAGAGGTGAACCTAAATGGGTTATACAGTGTCAACAAGAAAGTGTTATAGTTTACGACAACTACAGAATAATTTTTTTTTTTTTGCCTAAAATGTTATTTTGGGAAACATTAGAGAAAATAACACATTTATTTTGGTTGCGCAGCATGTTTGACTCAATGAACTCTTAGTGCTGAGTTATGTTCCGAACCTGGCAGAATGCAAGGACACATATCTACCGATGGCGGAGGAAGGTTAAGTTTAAGTTGCATTAGATTAGGCTACCTTTGTATTACCATTTGCGTAACAAAATAATATCGTCGGTAGCATACCAAGATATACTACTGACGTATTGACTCATTTTATTCACGGGGAAGCGCTAAATTTATAGGAGTTATATGTATATATATATATGTATATATATATACATATGTATATATATATACAGACCTGGGTAGCAGTGTTCAGTTGTTACAGACCTGGGTAGCAGTGTTCAGTGGTCACAGACCTGGGTAGCAGTGTTCAGTGGTCACAGACCCGGGTAGCAGTGTCCTGTAGTCACAGACCTGGATAGCAGTGTTCAGTGGTCACAGACCTGGGTAGCAGTGTTCAGTGGTCACAGACCTGGGTAGCAGTGTCCATTGGTATCAGGCCTCAGACCTGAGTAGCATTGTCTAATGGTCCTGTTTTACACATTAATTAGTAGCATGGGAGTGGGTGAGAGTGAGGGGGCAGCCTCCATCATGCTCACTTGGTCATGTGATTTCTTCTAAAAGCCATCAGAAATATGAAAGAGCAAGGAGAAAATATAGATCTCTCTCTCAACCCTTTGAAATGTGAACTGGTGTCCTCTAACACACACACCATTGAACAAGTCTCAGCTGCCCTACAAGGAATCAAAGTCATCGTTCCTGCTGCTTGTATTCTCCTTGGTGCCCCACTTGGATCTAATACCAATGTTGAGATCTTAGAAAGAAAAAAAATCCTACCTAAAGCAATGGATACCAGGACCAGATACATTGATGCCCACGATGCCTTCTATCTCCTCAGCAGGTCCCTATCCCTCCCTAAGCTAACTTACTTTCGTTTGATTAAGTGGACTGTATTTGTAGTCTCTCAGGTTGCATTACCAACCTTATCCTCCAATGGATGTAACAAACTGGTAAAGGAAATTTTACCGGACTATATATGTATGCAATCTGGCAGGGGTGGATGATGACACCTATATCAGTGGTACTAACGAGTGGGATACTCTGTCAGCTTAGACGAAACATGCTAAAATGTTGGCTCACTAACAATACAGTTGGGGCAGCTCCATCATGGAAAAGGCTGCTGTAGCTATGTTGGATGGTTCAAGCTCTGTAAGTGAGACTTTCTCCTAACAGTTCCCATCTCTGCAACTGGAACACATCTATGGTAAACCAGCTATGGGACACCGTAGGCATATTCATGATAAACACGAATATACATAACATATCTAAAAACGGCAACCATGTTTTTGGTTTAAAACAGCGACTTTGCAGTGTATTTTCATTACCTAACGTATCTAAGAATGTGCATTGCAAAACAGTGGACCCCCGGCTAACGAACACCCCGGAAATCGTACAGTTATGTAAGTATAATATTGTAAGTGCTTTTGGAAGTGTATTTTTGGGGGTCTGAAATATACTAACCTACGTGACATTATTTCTTAAGGAAGTAAATTCGTTCAGTAATGGCACTTGAGCAGGCTTCTGGAATGAATTTTGTTCGTTAGCCGGGGGTCCACTGTACTTTACTCCATTCTTTAAGGAAAATGTTTAGGTGATCTATTTATCATTACAAAGAAAACAATATATTCTTCAAGGCAATCAATTCCTTCATTAAGATGCATATTCATCTTTTGCAAATTCCTCTAACAAAATAATCATTTTCTTCTTTTACAATTACATGATTGTCTTTCTCTAGAAATACTTTTTCAGTTGTACATGAGTTTTTTCCACTGACAAATACGTCATCCTCTTCTTTTATATGCACCTTTGGTATCTGTATACTAGAGTATTCATCATTACTGATAAACACACTACGTATTCTCTTCCTTTATGCTAATACTGTATCTTTTTCTTCCTTTAAAAATGCACTATTATATATTACAAAAGCATTTTCTCCAGCATTAAATTCATTACTTTGACACTCATTTCCAATTAACAGATTATCATCCTTAGCTTTAGCTTCCACATTATTATTATTATTATTATTATTATTATAGAGCCATTCATGTTTAATGTTATCCTTCTTGGAAGCATACACAATCTATTTTTAATGAAAAATTATCTGAAATACCTAAGCATTTTTTTCTAAAGGACTGTTGTATTGAGTCATTGGGTTTTCTTTGCTGATGTATAAACATGAATATATGTAATTGAAATGAACTGTATTAGTGAAGAGCAGTATTAGCGAGGTATCCCTGTACTTATACTTATTATGTGGCACCAGTCACTGGGCATCAGTATTCTGCACATCACCAAATATCTAGGAAAAATAAATCTTCAAAAAGTAAGAAAATAAGGTTTATTTTGGATTATTATACAGCCTCTCCTCACTTAAGTGACGTACTACTCGTTTACCGATGACTCAGACTTATGACGGGCTCTGACCAGTATGCATACCTAAATAATGTATATTAAGAACTGATTTCCTTTATTGTTTTTATTACAATATACAGTATACACATACTACTGTATAAACATATATAAATATACAGAAATGTTATAAATGGTGCAAAGGTGACATTAAAACAATATCAAAGATGGTCGACACAAGCCCACTACCATTATAGTATGCTCCTCACCGAGCGACGAATTTGTTTACCAACGTGGTCTTAGGAACGGAACTCTGTCGTTAAGGGAGGCTGTATTAAAAAATTATATGTTCTGTACTAATTTGTGATAAGCATCTTCTATATAAATAACAACAAAAAAAAATACTAATTATAAACATTAAAACAGTACGTATTGCTTAACCCCTTCTGTGTCCGTGCTGTAGTTCTACAGCTTTGAAACCAGTGTCCGTGCCATAGTACTACGCCATGAGCTCAGCTTACTCAGGTAAGTTGTGAGAGGTAAATTTGGGCTTAGATATGAGAGAATGGGTCTATGCAGTAAGAGTGAACCATATAAAAAATCCTGCAGCATGCAGTGCATGAGAAAAAACTGCAACCATGTTTTTGGTTTAAAACAGCAACTTTGCAGTGTATTTTCATATGGTTTTTATGGTGATATTCACGATTTCTTAATCTTGTTTGATGGAATGGAAGATATATTACAGAAATTCAACTGATAAAAAAATATTTCACCACCACTATAGTGTCACACTTTGTAAACCTAGATTTTTCATGCAAGTGGAGATGAAGTAAAGAAAACGACTACAATTTTGATTGGTTTGAAGACTGAAAATAGTTTGAAATCAAGTTCAAAGTAACAGAAATGTTAAATTTTGGCCGATATTCCAGAGTAAACAAATCATGTCACTGGTCGGTTTAATATGCGTTCACAAATGCACTGACATTTATACAATTATTACAGTAATGCATAACAGTAAATCTTCTATTTATTTGTGAATAAAAATTCACAATGGAATTCATGAAAATTTTTGGACACTTTTCAGATTGGGGGTCTGGACACTCAAGGGGTTAAGTCTCATTGTTCTTGCCCTACTCTAAGTTGAGAAAACAATTATTTCCTTTTAATGTACAGTATGTTTAGTATATCACCTTAAGATTTGCTTCCCATCAACATTGAATTCAAGTTTGAATTTTTTTTCACAAAAGCCATTTGCAACTTCATCTTGCAAAAATTTATATAAAATAACGTTCATTACCTAACATATCTAAGAATGTGCATTGCAATACTTCACTATTCTTTAAGGGAAATGTTTAGGTGATCTATTTATCATTACAAAGAAAACAATTTATTCTTTAAGGCAACCAATTCCTTCATTAAGAAGCATATTCGTCTTTTGCAAAGAATTCCTCTTTAACAAAAAAATCATTTTCTTTTACAATTACATGATTGTCTTTCTCTAGAAATACTTTTTCAATTGTACATGAGTTTTTTTCACTGACAAATATGTCATCCTCTTCTTTTATATGCACCTTTGGTATCTGTATACTAGAGTATTCATCATTACTGATAAACACACTATTCTCTTCCTTTATACTAATAATTTTTTCTTGCTTTAAAAATGCACTATTATCTATTACAAAAACATTTTCTCTAGCATTAAATTCATTCTGAAAGTTTCCAGAATTTCCAGTCTTCTTACTCTGACACACATTTCTAATTAACAGATTATCATCCTTAGCTTTAGCTTCTGCATTATTAATATTATTATTGTTATTATTATTATAGAGCCATTCATGTTTAATGTTATCCTTCTTGGAAGCATACACATAATCTGTTTTTAATGAAAAATTATCTGAAATACCTAAGCATTTTTTTTCTAAAGAACTGCTATATTGAGTCATTGGATTTTCTTTGCTGATGTATATTTTAGGATTTCTGCTTGCAAGTACTGAATCTGGTACTGTGTTTAAGATGTAATTTATACTAGTAGAGTTAAAAACTATTTCTCGAATACCCTTTTTATTTACTCTCCTTTTAGATACACAAGGGTGTCTCTGAATAAATCTTTTGTACCAGGCAGTATCAGCTAAACCATCAAAATCCCATAAAGGAATGTCAATAACTTCATTGAATTTAACAGCAAAATCATACACAAATTTTCTAAGTTCTTTGAGTGTCATTTTATTAAAGAGTAGATCGGCTTCCTTGATACAGTTCACTAACTCATTTTCTTGCAAGTCAGTAAAGACACGTGCATGATCTTTCATAAGAGAAGGTAAAGCAGACAAATCATTATTTGATATAAGATCCTGCTTACCACTTCTATGGCATTCAGTAATAGTCTTCCATGATTTCTGACAATCCATCTCTGCTTTTTCTATCATTGCACTGGAATCTTCTTTCAGTATCAGTTTTCTTTCATGATTCTTGTTTTTACCAAGATCCTGTAAAGAAATAGAAAAAGAAGCTTAACCCAAAATTTATAAGCTCACAACAACAGAAGAATGCTTTGTTAATGAACAACATATTACAAAGTCTCCTTCAGTCTGGTAAAATTTAGCTAACGAATTAGACACTTCTTGAAGTCAAATTCTGAGTAAGATTCTCAGGTGCCACTTACGTGGATTGTGTAAAATGTAAGTTAAGGATAAACAAGGCAATAAAAATTCCATATCTGTAATATAAATCAATGTCATTCCCAATATTAGAGGGGGTAATGGGGCAAACTGAGAATTCTTTAAGAGAGAGAATTGATACAACAAGTTGCTGCAAGCAATGCAGAAAATAATAGATACTAAATGGTTATAACTATGACTCTAATTTTTAAAGGGGTGGACCGGTAAGCCAGGGATAGGCCTCGATCAGATGACCAAAAGCTCCAATGGCGGGTCATCATCTGACTAAGACCTGGGTCAGGAAACACTTGTCCTTTTTCCTGACAAACCTTACCTAACCTAACCCTAGAAAATAATAACCAAAATGAGCATCAACTATCTGTTTCAAACATTCAACAGTCAGAGATGTGAGAGAATACAAGCTGAGTATACCTATATGCTAATATTTGTAGGCCAAAGAGCTCAAAGAGCAGCCATTTTCAAGTACGTAGCGAGTTCAGGGTACTTTGAATGGCTGTAGGTAACCAGTCATGCAAAAGAGCCGAGAGCTGGCTAGTAGTCCTGCAAAAGAGCTGAGAGCTGTTCAGTGTATATTTTGTCTACATGTAGACTTTTGTTTAATGCATGTTCTGGACTTTTGTGTAATGTATGGTAAATTTTTATTGTATGGTAATTTTATGCTTAATGAACAGTAATGTTTTGTTGTACAAAACATCGTTTCTTGTACACTAATTTTTTTCTTGTGTGGTAATGTTTTGTTTCCTGTACAGTAACATTTAAATTCTTGTATGGTAATGTTTTGTTGTATGGTAATGTTTTATTGTACAATAATGGTTTGCTGTGTGGCAATGGTTTGTTGTGCAGTAATGTTTTATTGTACAATAATGGTTTGTTGTGTGGCAATGGTTTGTTGTGCGGCAATGGTTTGTTGTATTGTAATGTTTTATTGTACAATAATGGTTTGTTGTGTGGCAATGGTTTGTTGTGTGGTAATGTTTTATTGTACAGTAATGTTTTGTTGTATGGTAATGTTTGGTTTCTTGTACAGTAATTTTAAAATAATTAATCAAGAGGCCAAAGAGTTTATAATTACTTCCAGTTGGTTATTTGGGGATTTTATCATTACAATTATTCTAACAAAGTACCATTAACACCCAAAATATTTATTTTGGGATTGGGATATTGGCAGTTTGGAGGGACATCTAAGCTGTTGTACCTGAGTGCCTCTGCAAAGACAGTGACTATGTATGAGTGATGGTGAAAGTGTTGAATGATGATGAAAGTTGGGAAATGGCCAACGTGTTAAAAAAAAATGTACATAAGTAGACAGCACATCACATTATAGCTAATTTGTAGATAATTCTTACTAACCTCTATCAAGTATGAAGACAAATCAAACAATGAAGGCACAGCACCCTCTCGAAGGCGTACAATCTGCCCTGTGCGGTCTAGATCCGATTCAATAAAATGGTCACTACACAAAAAATGATCCTGGTTTGGAACGAAATCCATTTTCATTGCATGAAGCCATTTTTTCACAAGAAGTATGTCTGACAATGGAAACCTGGAATAAATTTTTTTTTGTACTAATATTTCATTGATTCAAGAATTGGGAGACTTTGGAAAACAAAGTATAAGTCCCCATGATAACAAATTTTATACTTTTGCAATTCATAAATACATAAGCAATCTGGTTACTAGTTAACAGTCCAAGTCGGACTAAAACAATGTCGTAAGTTTCATTATCCTATGTACGGGTTGTTTGTGTAATCTGGTTATAACAAACAATAATTTTCTTTCAAACACTAGATTTCATCTTTCCAAAGGGGAATGGGGCACTGACGGGAAAACAAGGGATATGCTTCTTTGCAGTTAAGGCAAGAAGGGAGAATGGGGGGAAACCAGATACAAGTCCGATTGTTATAATGTACTCATCTACAGATTAGACACTGTCTATGATCGGGAATACTTCACTGGGTTGCAGGTGCTGCATTGCTGTGGTGGGGGTTTGAGTTCCCTCACTGGTATGCATTCACTTCCCATGTATACTGAAGGGGGACGTTCATGGTTACTGAACATCAGTTTAAACTATATTGGCCTAGTATTTTCTGTCTCCGAGAAGATAAGGAAACCCTACTGATTGGGAGATATTGCAATTCTAATTGTTTTTTGTAAGTTTCAAACAGTCTGTAAATTCTTGTTATATGACCATGGTAACAATTCTACTGCACAAACTGAGGTGGAGTGATAATGTACACTTATTACAGTCCTGCTATGATGTGGAGCTGCATCCTACTGCTTTAGATAGTGGAAGTAGATGGCTTGACTGATAATACTTCAAGAGCTTTTGTGCAAATATATTGTCCTTCAAGTATACTTCAGGAGTCTTCATTTGCTGTGAAAAACTCTTGTCTAATGCTGTTTTCATGAAATTTATGAGTGGAAGAGGTTTCCATGTGTTTTTCTTGGTGTATGATCAAGTTGTGTACAGTGGATCCTCGCAAATCGAACATAATCCATTCCAGGAGCTTGTTCTTAACTCGAAATGTTCGAAAATCAAATTAATATTTCCCATAAGAAATAATGGAAATACAATTAATCCGTTCCAGAAACCAAAAAATATTAAAAAATAATATATTTTAATGAAATTAATTATAGTTCTACATACACAAAAGAATTACATACTGCTAAAAGTATTAGTAAATTAATGCATGTATTTTTACTTACCTTTATTGAAGATTGTTGATGGCATATGGAAGATAGGGAGGAGGAGTGAGGGAGGGGTGGGTTATTGTTTGGAAGGGGAATCCCCTTCCAAAAGGACTTCAGGTATCAAAGCCCTATCTGGGGTTACTTCTCTTCTTGGTCTTTTAATCCCACTAGGACCAGCTTGAGAGTCACTAGACCCCTGTCTAGAAAAATAACTGTCCACAGTCCTCTGTTTCTGGCGCCTCTTTAACATTTGCCTGAAGTAGGACATTGTTTGGTCACTGAATGTGCTGCTGTTACGGCTTGTTTGAGCTTGCTCAGGGTGGTATTTTTCAACTAAACTTTGCAACTCATTCCACTTTGTACACATGTCCTTAAGCACTGAAGAAGGCACCTCCTTCACTTCCTCTTCCTCCTGTGAATCAATAGCCTCAAATCTGGTCTTATGCTCTTCCATTTCCAGCTGTTGCAGCTCTTCAGTTGTTAGCTCTACCCTGTGGTCCTCCACCAACTCTTCCACATCCTCGCCACTCACCTCCAAACCCAGAGATTTGCCCAATGCCACAATACCTTCCACAACAGGCACAGGGTCGGCAGGGTCAGGGCCAGCCTCAAACCCTTCAAAATCCCTCTGTTGGACACAACCTGGCCACAATGGTCTCCAAGCAGAGTTCAAAGTCCTGGAAGTCACTCCCTCCCAAGCCTTACCTATAAGGCCTATGCAGCTGTAGATATTGAAGTGATTCTTCCCGAACTCTCTAAGGGTCAATTCAGTGTCCGAGGTCACTTCAAAGCACTTTTCAAACAATGCTTTTGTGTAGAGTTTTTTGAAGTTGGAAATGACCTGCTGGTCCATGGGCTAGAGGAGAGGAGTGGTGTTAGGAGGCAAGAACTTCACACAGTAGGTATTCCATGTTTTGAGGATGTGCAGGAGCATTGTCCAGTAACAGGAGGCACTTTTTGCTCAAATCCTTTTCCTGTAGGTATTTTCTCACACTGGGGCCAAACACTTCATGGATCCACTCACTGAAAAGTTGCTTTGTGACCCATGCATTTTGACTAGCTCTCCACAAGACACACAATCTATTTTTGACGACATTGTGTTTCTTGAAAACACTGGGATTTTCTGAGTGATACACCAGTAAAGGCTTCAATTTAAAATCCCCAGTAGAATTACTACACAACATGAGAGTTAGCCTGTCTTTCATAGGCTTGTGTCCTGGCAGTGCCTTTTCTTCCCGAGTAATGTAGGTTCTGTTGGGCATTTTCTTCCAAAACAGGCCTGTTTCGTCACAATTGAACACTTGTTCAGGTTTCAATTTTTCAGTCTTTATGTAGTCCTGAAACTTGTTTATGAATTTTTCAGCCGCACGTTTGTCTGAACTGGCAGCTTCACCATGCCTTACCACATTGTGTATGCCACTACGCTTCTTAAATGGAAAGCAAAAGTATGTAATGTAAAAGGGGCCTGGAGACGTGACTAATGAACAGATAAAATGTTATTTGAGTGCCAGGAATGTCTGTCTCATTTATTCTGGACCCTATTTTGAAATTGGCATCTTTTGAAATTTGTGTGAAATTAGCCAAATTGCGAATTTCTGAACACCTTATAGGGTAGTTGAAATCGGTAAATTGGCTGTTTCTTGTACTCAATTGATAAAACAAATGGAATTCTAGCGAAATAGCTCTAATTTTAGTAGACTGAAACATTGGAATTTGCCGAAAATAGGGCTCAAAGTGGGCGAAATCGTCGATGCGTAAATGTCATCGATACCGCTAACTTCGCGAAAGCATAATTCCGTTAGTTTTTGATCAAATTTCATAATTTTGGTGTCATTGTGATCGGAAAAAGATTCTCTATCATTTCATAATATTTTTTTTTTCCGAAAAAGTTTGGACCCTGAGAACAAGTTTCGGAGAGGGTCTGTGGACCCCCAAAGGTTTAAATCTCTCAAACCAGCCTTTGCTGGCTTTAAATTCACTAACACTACAATCAACACTGGTTGCAGGCTTTTTCTTCGCAAGATCCGCATGCAACTTCCTTGCCTTTTCACAAATGATCGACTCCGACACAATATCACCCGCTAACTCTTTATCCTTGATCCACACCAGCAACAACTTCTCAATCTCTTCGATTATTTGTGGTCTATTTTTGGCTAGCATATTAACACCTTTTGCAACATCAGCTTCCTTGATTTGTTCCTTCTTAGCCAGGATAGAAGCAATAGTTGACCTGTTTTTGCCATATATCCTGGCAAGCTCAGAAATACGCACACCACTCTCGTATTTTTGTATTATTTCCTTCTTCATATCTATGGTGTTTCTCACTTTCTTCACCACAGGGGTACCACTAGGAACTTTCTTGGGACCCATGGTAGCTTATTTCACAGTCGCACTTAATGAACAAACTCCAAACAATTAATTAATTAATTGTGAAATGTTTGGATGAGCGTGCAGGGTATTGTTCTCTCAAGTGTAAACAACACGAGATGCTCTCCACGCCTGCGTGCTGAGGCACCCAAGCGCGTCTGGGCGAACAGGTCTGGTACGCACTTGTTCGATTAGCGATATTTTGTTCGATTGTCGATATCAATTTTCTTGTTCTATTTCCGAGGGTCCACTGTACTTTGTAAGCGTCTGTCTGTCATCTCTTAGAGAAAGCCTAGAGTCATGTTGTCCATCGGCATATGGACAATCCTTGAATCACTATTGCATTGTGGGAAAAGTCAGTTCCATGTTTTAAGGGAGGTAAGGATCAGAAGTACCAGAGGGCATAAGTAGAGGGCTGGTATCAGGTTTAGGCAACAAATAATAACAAAATGATTCCAGGTTCTGAGGAGAGCCTATGCCCATGCAGGGGTCAGTAGAGGGGTGTCGCTCTCATTAGGAATCGAGAAGAATCATGTTGCCTTGTTTACCATAAAGAAAGAAAAAAGCAGGGGAGCTCTATTAATAATAAAAAAATAACATGTACCCACCCTGAATCATAGCCAGATAGTGCTTTTGTTCCGTGGTATCTATTTTTTTTTTTTACTACCCAGTTTAAAGCACCAGTATAGTTCCTTGAGAACTGACTGCTAGATTCAGCAAAGCCATCTGATTAGATGAGAACTAACCATGAAATTGTCTTTCAGGTAATAATGGCTCCTGGATCTGCAAGCAACCTCTGGTGATACATCCACTATCAGAGGCCTTGCCAGATAGCCACCCTATGTTTCACCTGTGATATGCCTTACGATAATTTAATTTCCACTGGGTAGAATGACATGACTGCTACAATAAAACTGGGCTGATAGTGATCCTTTTTTCCCCTCTCTCTAGTAGCTGAATTCCACAAAAGGGGACAATTTCCCCACCAATAAAGCCAAATGGAGAGGGAGGGTTGGGAGTATTTACATTCGATCCAATTCTGCAGTTCAAAGGAATCCCCTCCCCCTTCCCTTGAAGGGGGTTTCTTTACAAAAATTAATTAACAGTGCTTTAACATATGCATAACTAAATATAAAATAAGAAAAAATAACAAGATGCTTATAAAGAAATAAATAAACATTATAAACCATCTTCATTCAATATTTACCTATGAAGACTCCATGTTGGTTTTCCCAGATTTTTGGAAAGTTTCTCCTCTGGCTTTTTTTCACTTCCATTTCTACAACCAGTAACTGCACAGACTGGCAATCTTGCAAGCAGAACAGTCTGAAATTTCATATTGTTTCTTACAAGTAAAATATTTCAACAGCAAATAAAAATATATGTACAGTGGACCCCCGGTGTTCATGATTTATTCGTTCCAGAATGCTGTTCAAGTGCCGTTACCAAACGAATTTATTCCCATAAGGAATAATGTAAATTAGACTAGTCCTTTTAGACCCCAAAAAAATACACTTACAAAAGCACTTACAAAAATACACTTACATAATTGTTCGAGTTTGGAGCATAACGAACACCAGGGGTCCACTGTATGTAATTTACCGAATGGACAATGATTCAAGCTTCATTTTCTCATACAACAAGTTCTAGTTCAATGTACTGATTTAACAAATGCAGTCATTGAGTAATCCAGTTGTAAATCAAAACAAGGAAAAAAAATATGCATATCAACCATGATGGTTCTGGGATAATTGTAAACAAAGGGTTAAAGATATCTATTTGATACAAATATGGAAATGGCAGGAACCCCTAACTGTATCTTGAAAAGTAAAATATATTACATGAAAACAGTAAACCTTCAATATAACAGACAAATAGGCTGTGTCCATTATATCAGAATGTTAAAACAATTGTAATAAAATGCACTAAAGTACTTTACTATACGTATACACGTACCTAATACAATTGCAAATATACAATTTGCAAATATACTGCAATAAGCATTGAAAATAAACAAGTCAAAGGTGCAATTTACACAGTGGATTTTGCCCATAATTTTGAAAGTCTGTTACACTGGGGTCCGTTACATAGAGGGTTCACTGTATATAATGAAAGAATAAGTGGGGAATGCACATGATAGTACAGTATCTTAATATTAAAACACCCAGACTACAGTATTCCAAAATCTCAAAGCATGAGAGGCAATTAATGAAAATACCTTTGCTTTACTAAGGTAAATAAAGAATGAATCTTAACTCTACTTGCCTACACTGAATCATATTAAATGATATCGAGATACAACTTCAGGCTAGGATATATTTTCTCTGTTGAACCAGAATTTGTTCACAATCAGATGTGCAGTATCATATTAATTAAAAATCAATCTCCAAAACAAGCTTGTCTTGTATCTTAAGACTTTCTAAAAATCTCTTACTTTTTCTTTTACTTTTCTCTACTTTTACTTTTTACTTTTCTCTATTTTACTCTACTTTTTCTTTTACATTTCTGCACAGATGATTTATTTACAAGTCAAAAAACTGCCATAGAAGTCTACCTGGTCTTCCAGCCCTACAGCAGCATCACTTCTTTTCTCCCCTTCTAATTTTATCCTTTTCAAGGCTTGCCTGGCTTCAAACTTCTTGACAAGATAGTGTTGTTTCCTTTTCTTGCTTGCAGATACATACTTAAATATTGAAGGCACATAATCTGGGCTGAGTGGGTGGTCACTTTTGGCACCTGTCAAGTGTCAACAAAATAAAGTACATCACAAACTTTTTAGGATTAAAACATATTTCAACTAATGTTTAATAATGTATTTATAACAGCATACTAATAAATAACATCATTGTTTACTTTTTCCACTGGACAGAAATCTGCTAATCTTTTATATTATAAATAACATCCACACAATCCATTCCATGGAGAAATTATGTATTTATGGAAACTGTTTATTTAGGTGAAAATAGGCAAAATAAGAATATCATTTATTATGTGGCTTCAAGTGGACAAATTAGGAAGATTATTATTATTATTATCCCTCTTTCTCCATGCTCTCCGCATTTGTGATCCTCAGTTCCTTGAAGTAAAAATTCCACTCTTCATAATTCATTTTCCCGTCTTGGCTACCCTTCCCATTTCATAGACTTTGCCTTCTCACGTGCTAAACGGATTTTCTTCTCTCCCAAACTCTCTACTCCTGGGAACTCTCCTGTCCTCTGCCTTCCCTACATTTCTGCTCTCTCTAATCTCAGCAACTCTCTCCATTCCTTAGACATCAAACTTACTTTTCGCCAGACTAACACTCTTCGCACTAATCTAGTTCATACCTCTCCTCCCTCTATAGATTCTTCTGGTGTCTACTCTATTTCTTGTTCCTCATGTCCTCTTCAGTACTTTGGAGAAACTGACCGATCTCTTTCTGACAGACTTAGGGAGTACAAAAATAGTGTTAGGCTTGCCGACACCAACAATGCTCTTTTCTGTCATGTCAGAGATCACAGTCATCCTATTGATTGGTCTTCTGCTAAAACTGTCTACACTACGTCCAACATTCACAGTCGCCGTCTGGTTGAATCCTCACTTATACACAATTTTCCTTGTATGAATCTTAGTCCTGGCTTTGTCTCTGTAGATGCTTTCCTCTCCCATTATATTGTTAAATGCTCCAAACTTCAGAACACCCGTGACTTAACCTGATTCCTTTCCCCTTCTCCCTCTTCCTCTTTCTTCTTTCTCCTCTGGGTTTTCTTTCTTTTGCCTTGTATTTGTCCTATATTATATTTTTTACCCCCTCTGTGTTCTTGCCCCTACCCTATGTGGGATGCTAGCTCCCTTGCAGTGCTCCTCTTTCCTAGAATGTGACTGACTCCACTACTACTACTACTACCACTATTACTCCTCCACCACTTTCTTGTTCCTGCCCCTGTCTCATGGCCTCTATATATACTCCCTCCTTCCCTTCTTTTTGTTTGTGTGACTTTGTAAATGGTCCAAGTCGGACCGATACGTCGTCGTAAGCTCCTCTCTTCTATGTGCGGGTTATTTGTGTATAGTTACACCAATGCTCTTATATGGGTGCAAAGCATGGGTGGTGAATGCTGCAACAAGGAGAAGGCAGTGGAGATGTCGTGTTTGAGGGCAATGTGTGGTGTGAATATAATTTGTAGTTTGGAAATTAGGAGGAGGTGTGGAATTACCAAAACTATTATCCAGAGTGCTGAGAAAGGGTTGTTGAGGTGGTCTGGATATGTAGAGGAACAAAATAGAATGACTTCGAGAGTGTATAAATCTGTAGTGGAGGGACGGGAAGGTAGAGGTCGGCCTAGGTAAGGTTGGAGGTAGGGGGTAAAGGAGGTTTCGTGTGCGAGGGGCTTGGACTTCCAGCAAGCATGCATGAGCGTGTTAAATAGGAGCGAATGGAGACAATTGGTTTTTAGGACTTGATGTGCTGTTGGAGTGTGAGCAGGGTAATATTTATGAAGGGATGAAGGGAAACCGGCAGGTCGAACTCAAGTCCTGGAGATGGGAAGTACAGTGCCTGCACTCTGAAGGAGGGGTGTTAATGTTGCAGTTTTATAACTGTAGTGTAAATGCACCTCTGGCAAGACAGCGATGGAGTGAATGATTGTGAAAGTTTTTCTTTTTCGGGCCACCCTACCTTGGTGGGAAATGACCGATGTGCTAATAATAATAAAAATTTCTTAATGCCTAGTCACCTGATTCAATGGACCAAGTTCACCAATTCTGAACTTTGTTTATGTTATGTATAATGATAAAAATAAATTTTACAATTGGGAATCTAAAGACAATCGACAAAAACAAACTCTTTCCCCCTATTAGTCCATGAATTCAAGAGTTCTTTGTATCTCCAATGCACAAAGCATGTAATAATGGAGAATTTACATAAAAACACATCCAAGCATAAATAATTATATAATACAACCTCTCCTCACTTAGTGACGTACTCTTTACCGACGGCTTTGACTTACGATGTACTCTTTGACCAGTATGCATACCTAAATAATGTATATTAGAACTGATTTCCTCTATTCCGTTAATTACAATATACAGTGGAACCCCAGATTTCGTACTTAATCCGTTCAAGAAGGTCGTTCTAAATCCGAAAAGTACGAAAACCAAAGTAATATTTCCCATAAGAAATAATGTAAATACAATTAATCTGTTCCAGACACCCAAAAATATTAACAAAAAATACATTTTTTAAAGAATAACTATAGTTTTACATACAGAAAACAATGAGAAATAAATATAAAGCACTAATGAAATGGATAAATGAACATTTAACATCACTTTTACCTTTATTGAAGACTCTTGTTGGCGTATGGAAAATGGTGAGGAGGGGAGAGGGAGGAGAGTTTATTGTCAGGAGACAGGACAAAATACTTAAATATGAGTCTAATATCAACTCTACGGCATATTTATCTTTCACAATTCATCTAATATGACATTATAAACAATATTAATAACACAGAAACATGATATATACTCTAGAATGAATAAAATATGTCATTATGTATGTGACTAGTGGTGGTGGTGGTGTTGGGTTTATCAGGGCTACTGACAGAATAAGCTGTATAGTAGTGGTGGTGGTGACGGCGGCAGCGGCCACCACCACTTGTCACACTACTAGTCACACTACTAGTCACACTGAAACAATGTACACAATTTATAAATAAGAAATATTGTATAAAAACATAATAAGAGAATGTAAAGAAATAAAGTGGTTATTGCATATGTTGTCAGTGGCCCTATACACCACCAACAACACTGGAGGAGTTAGTTTCGTGTCGTCCTTTTTCTATCACTCAATCTCTCAACTTACTTGCTACACTTTATCGCTGGCTGGTGCTATAGCCTCTATCAACTCCTCTGCTTTAGTATTGTACATATCGTAGAATCACTGAAGAAGGCACATTCTCCCCTCTCTCTCAGCCCTTTACCAGGAACTTTCTTTGGGCATAGGGTGGCTTATTTCGCAGTTGCAATCAATAAACAAGCACAAAAATTGCAAAATGTTTCGGATGAATGCTCACTCAACCAGTGATAAAGCCAGACTGAGGTGGCGGACATGTCTGATATGTACGATTAGGGATGTATCGGATGTGAAAATTTAAATATCCGCGAATGTGGATGTGTATACGGATGTCTTACTTATTTTGCGGATGAGGATGTAAGAAATTGTGCGGATGTTCCGCGGATGTCGATGCGGATGTAATAAATTGTGCGGATTTTCCGCGGATGAGGATGCGGATGTAAGAAATTGTGCGGATGTTCCGCGGATGAGGATGCAGATATCCGATACATCACTAAGTACGATTCCCTGGAGAGAGTTCCGGGGGTCAACGCCCCCGCGGCCCGGTCTGTGATCAGGCCTCATGTTGAATCAGAGCCTCATCAACCAGGCCGCACGCAGTCCGACGTACGAACCACAGCCCGGCTGGTCAGGTACTGACTTTAGGTGCCTGTCCAGTGTCTGCTTGAAGACAGCCAAGGGTCTATTGGTAATCCCTTTTATGTATGCTGGGAGGCAGTTGAATAGTCTTGGGCCCCTGACACTTATTGTGTTGTCTGTCAACGTGCTAGTGGCACCCCTGCTTTTCATTGGGGGGATGTTGCATCGTCTGCCAAGTCTTTTGCTTTCATAGGGAGTGACTCTTATGTGCAAGTTTGGTACTAATCCCTCTAGGATTTTCCAAGTGTATATAATAATGTATCTCTCCCACCTGCGTTCTAGGGAGTACAGGTTTAGGAACTTCTAGCGTTCCCAGTAATTGAGGTGGTTTATCACAGTTATGCGTGCTGTGAAGGTTCTCTGCACATTTTCTAGTTCAGCAATTTCACCTGCCTTGAAAGGTGCAGTTAGTGTGCAGCAATATTCCAGCCTAGATAGAACAAGCGACCTGAAAAGTGTCATCATGGGCTTGGCATCCCTGGTTTTGAAGGTTCTCATTATCCATCCTGTCATTTTTCTAGCAGATGCAATTGCTACAGTGTTATGGTCCTTGAAAGTGAGATCCTCTGACATGATCACTCCCAGGTCTTTGACATTAGTTTTTCACTCTATTGTGTGGTTGGAATTTGTTTTATACTCCGATGAACTTTTAATTTCCTCACGTTTTCCATATCAGAGTAATTGAAATTTCTCATCATTGAACTTCATATTGTTTTCTGCAGCCCATTTAAAGATTTGGTTGATGTCTGCTTGGAGTCTTGCAGTGTCTTCAATGGTGGACACTTGTCATGCAGATTCGGGTGTCATCTGCAAAGGAAGACACAGCACTATGGTTTATATCCCTGTCTATGTCCGATATGAGGATGAGGAACAACTTTTCACCGTAGCCGCCTCAGACTTTACTCTGTTGACGACTACTCTTTGTGTTCTATTTGTTAGGAAATTATAGATCCATCTGCCAACTTTTCCTGTTATTCCTTTATCATGCATTTTGTGTGCTATTACACCATGGTCACACTTGTCAAAGGCTTTTGCAAAGTCTGTGTATATAACATCTGCATTCTGTTTGTCTTCTAGAGCATCCAGGACGTTGTCATAGTGGTCCAGTAGTTGGGACAGACAGGAGTGACCTGCTCTAAATCCATGCTGCCATGGGTTGTGTAATTGATGGGTATCTAGATGAGTGGTGATCTTGCTTCTTAGAACCCTTTCAAAGATTTTTATGATATGGGATGTTAGCGCTATTGGTCTGTAGTTTTTTGCCAATGCTTTACTGCCCCCTTTGTGGAGTGGGGCTATATCTGTTGTTTTTAGTAACTGCGGGACAACCCCAGTGTCCATGCTCCCTCTCCATAGGATGTTAAAGCACGTGATAGAGGCTTCTTGTAATTCTTGATGAACACGGAGTTCCATGAGTCTGGGCTTGGAGCGGAGTGCATGGGCATGTCATTTATCACCTCTTCGAAGTCATTTGGTGTCAGGATAATGTCAGGTAGGTTTGCGTCTATCAAGTTCTGTGGCACTCTCATAAAAAATTCATTTAGGTCTTCGACTTTCAGTCTGGTTAGTGGCTCGCTAAAAACTGAGTCATACTGGGACTTTAGTAGCTCACTCATTTCCTTGCTGTCATCTGTGTAGGACCCATCTTGTTTAAGTAGGGGCCCAATACTGGATGTTGTTTTCGACTTTGATTTGGCATAAGAAAAGAAATACAGTGGACCCCCGGCTAACAAAAAAAATTCATTCCAGAAGCCTGCTCAAGTGCCATTACCGAACGAATTTACTTCCTTAAGAAATAATGTCACATAGGTTAGTCTATTTCAGACCCCCAAAAATACACTTCCACAAGCACTTACAATTTTATACTTACATAATTGTACGATTTCCGGGGTGTTCGTTAGCCGGGGTTCCACTGTACTTTGGGTTTCTTTCAATTTCATTTATGGCTTTTAGTTCTTCCCGCGTGAAAGGTACGAAATTCAAAGCAAAATTTCACCCAAAAAAGTGTTCTAAATCCGAAAAGTCCAATATCCGGTGCATGCAAAATCCAGGGTTCCACTGAACAGTAAACTACTGCATAAACATTTAAAAATATAACAAAAATGTTATAAATAGTTCAAAGGTGACATTAAACAATATCAAAGATGGTTGACACAAACCCACTACCATTATAATATGCTGCTCACTTGGTGACTAATTCGTTTACCATCGTGGTCTTAGGAACAGAACTCCATCGTTAAGTGAGGAGAAGCTGTATATATATGTCGTGCTAAATATGTAAAACTTGCGATTTTGGCTTAAGCAGCAACGCTATTCTTGCCGAATAAGGCAAGCGAAAATTTGTGTATGCAATAATTTTGCAAAAATCATTCTGAACCTAACAAAAAAATTATATTTCATTGTGTGTGTTTATTATTAAATTATTGTAAACTTATCTAAAATATATTTAGTTGGATTAGGCTAAATTAAATTGCTCTTGTTATAATAAGGTTTGGTAAGTTTTCTTAGGTTTGTTTGGTACAAAATTATTAATTTTTACATTAACATAAATGAAAAAAAAAATCTTTAAATGTATAAGAGAAAATTTTAGAACAGATTTAATTTTAAATGAGTTCTTACTAATTGACCAATTTTACCTATTCAGCATATTATTTATTTTTACTTTAAAGCAGTAGCCTGAAACATAACCTGTTGTATAAGTGGGGCCCTCCTGCATAATATATAATATAATTTACATAATATATATAATACATAGTACATAATACAATATATAATATAAACTATTCCTGGCATGTCTCTTAAAATTTTTACATGGTATGTGACCTGACTTTATCTTCACAACACTTCCATGCTCAATAAGTAGGGTCATACAAGATCATATCTCAGCTTTTTATCAATTCAACCATACAAGCTACTTGTAAATAATTCAAATAATATGTTTATTTAATAATGTTTTTGTCCTCAGGGGTGATCTATTTATACAATTTTAAGAATTATCTGGCATATTACTTATTGTCCAATTTACTTTAAATAATAGGTGTTGTTTTATGATAAATATAAAAGATTACCAACTACTACTTACCCGAGGCAAAATGTTCGCTACACAGACGTGCGTAGCCAGATGGCACCCAGTTTCGTCTTCTGATTGCAGCTATCCACTTTTCCCTACGGTCTTTCTCGACAGGAATACGATAAAAGGACACTGTTGGTTTCTGCCCCCTTCTGTTTTTACATCCCACAGCACTGCAGGTCTCAGGCATTTCAAAATCCTTCAAATAAGCACTCTTTTTGCCTTGACTCGCATGAATTATACACTATCACTATAGCATGCTTGACCTGCAACATACTTGAAAGCTAACCCTGTGATGTTGCATACTCACTACAAACATAGATAACATTAAGAGTCTCAGAGTCTGTGGTGGTGTCAGACCACACATCCACAAACTCACTACACTGCTAAATACCAAGTGCTTACAAATCGAACCCCAACACAGACCTAAGCTCTCACACCAAAGCTTAATTACGCGTACACGCGTGTTAGCTCCCATTTTACGAGTTTCATCCTGGGGAAATGAACCAAAGGTTTCTAATGGATATAAACCAAAATTATTAGCTTTTTTATTTTAACCTGGGTTACTAATCTATGTTAATAATCCAAATTATTTTATTCATTTATGCTAAATCCTTAAGGGTCATTCAGCACCTGGGGAATGGAAAGTAATTATGTATTATCCCAGGAAGAGATTAGCTCAAATTTCTTGGAACAAAAGCCCTTCAATATTATCATAAGATTTTGTTTGGATTTTTAACCCCAAAGGGTTAGTCATCCAGGATAACCCAAAAAGGTCAGTGCACCATCAAATGACTGTCTTATTTTCATTGGGGTCCTTAATCTTGTCCCTCAGGATGCGACCCACACCAGTCCACTAACACCCAGGTACCTACTTGTTTGCTAGGTGAATGGGGCAGAAGGTGCAAGGAAACACGCCCAATGTTTCCAGCCTTGCTGGAGATCGAGCCACGGACAGTGCGTGTTAAGCGAGAGCGTTGCCTACCAGGCCACGGGACACCCAGTGTTAATCCTTTAAGGGTCATACGGTGCCTAAGGAATGGGAGATAATCAGGTTCAATCCATGGATGGGTAGGTCAGGTCCAATTCCTTCCATCAGGAGCTTCTCATTAGCACCAAGTAATGTCACTTGAGGGATCAAGAGCCCTTCAACATCATGGTATCTCACCTTCCATACAGGAACCATGAGTGGGAGGTCGTCCCCTTCCATCTGAAGTAGGGAGTCAGGTTAGTAATTACCTACTTATGTGTTTGTGGTCTGACGTCACCACCAATCTTATAATTCATATTAACAACTTTTGAGAAAAGAAACACTGGCTGTGGCATGGTGGCTAAAGCTCTCGTTTCACACGGCAAGGGTCTACATTCGATTCCCAGCGCGGGTAGAAACATTGGGCGTGTTTCTTTACATCGGTTGTCCATGTTCACCCCATCAGTAAAATTGGGTACCTGGGAGTTAGTCGACTGGTGTGGGTCGCATCCTGGGACAATGACCTAATTTGCCTGAAATGCTCTGTATAACAAGGGGCTTGTTATGCAAAGCAATTCGGGCAAATCAGGTCAATTTTGTCCCCAGGATGCGACCCAAACTGGTCGACAAACACCCTGGTACCTATTTTACCGACAGGTGAACAGGGACAGCAGGTGTCTTAAGGAAGCATGTCCTAATGTTTCCACCTGTATCGGGGATTGAACCACGGACCTCAGTGTGCGAGGCGAGTGCGCTAGCAATCGAGCTATGGTTCTTTGTGGTAATTAGTGTGACTGGCTTGTGGATGTTTGTTTGTGGTATTATATGACCAGCCTTTATGTTTGTTTACATTTGCATTTGCATTTTTATTGGTTTTGGAGACTTCTAGAATATTTTTTTTATTGCTAATAGGAGGTCCAGCAAATAATAGTTTATTTATAATCAGCCTAATTATTATTATAATCAAATAGAAGCACTAAACCACAGGGTTTATACAGCATAATCAGCCTAAACATTTAAAACCGAACAAGAAAAATTGTAATGTTTTGTGACAATTCATGACTGTAAATTCATTACTATTGTTCTGAATTAATAAATTTTGCAAATAGTTCATTACCACTGTAACTTGCTTAGCAGCTACAATGTTGGGAGATAAGATAAGATTTTCTTCGGATTTTTAACCCCAATTTTGGGGACCAAACTTGGACCCATTATGTGCCTTTAACACTTTGGCTACCACCCAAAGGATGGGTATGGGTTCCATATGAACACTCTTGTTCCACTTCTGAAATATGAACACACTTGTTCCACTTCTGAACTATGAAACTATCAAGTCGTGTATGTCTTAAATTAGCATTTATATCCAAACTAATGTCAACATTCTGTAGATCCATATAGTCTACTGTTAACTAATTTTAAGAATGCCCACAATGCTCAGCATATTAGGGGCTTTTGGCATGTAAACCCCATTTATACCTAGAACTATGTAGTACATCTTTGTATCATGTCTAAATAAAAATTATATTATTATTATTATAGGATTTGCAGTTTTCTTTCCATCATCCAACATATGGATGCAGCTGTCCAGGGCTGTGGACTATCAAAAAAGTCAGTGTATTCAACTTAACCTGATTTAATACAATTTACCTTGCTAGCTGTAGCATCAGGAACTTCTAATACAGCATTTGGGGCCCGGGTAAGCTGACCATTATTTGCTGACACCTGCAGACCTTTCTGCAGATGACTGACATTTGCTCGCCTCTACAACTATATCTGGACATTTTCTTTTAACGATGACGCCACTTCGAAAGTCTGAGCATGATTTATATTTGATACATGATCACGAACGAAGAATATCTATGCAGGGAATATGTGGAGCCTCATAGGGCAGAACAATAGTGTTCCACTCCCTCCACCACTAGGCTTGGTACTACATTACTGGTGCTGGATCAAGCCAACAAGCTTGGTACCACAGTATTAATACCTGGACCAACAAGCTTGGTACCACAGTATTAATACATGGACCAGCAAGCTTGGTACCATAGTATTAATACATGGACCAGCAAGCTTGGTACCATAGTATTAATACTTGAACCAACAAGCCTGGTACCACAGTATTAATACCTGGACCATCAAGCTTGGTACCACAGTATTAATACCTGGACCAACAAGCTTGGTACCAAAGTATTAATACCTGGACCATCAAGCTTGGTACCATAGTATTAATACCTGGATCAACAAGCTTGGTACCACAGTATTAATACCTGGACCAGCAAGCTTGGTACCATAGTATTAATACCTGGACCAACAAGCTTGGTACCACAGTATTAATACCTGGACCAACAAGCTTGGTACCACAGTATTAATACCTGGACCATCAAGCTTGGTACCACAGTATTAATACATGGACCAACAAGCTTGGTACCACAGTATTAATACATGGACCAACAAGCTTGGTACCACAGTATTAATACCTGGACCATCAAGCTTGGTACCACAGTATTAATACATGGACCAACAAGCTTGGTACCACAGTATTAATACATGGACCAACAAGCTTGGTACCACAGTATTAATACCTGGACCAAGCTTGGTACCACAGTATTAATATATGGACCAACAAGCTTGGTACCACAGTATTAATACCTGGACCAACAAGCTTGGTACCACAGTATTAATATGTACATGGACCAGCAAGCTTGGTACCATAGTATTAATACTTGAACCAACAAGCCTAGTACCACAGTATTAATACACGGCAATAAATAACTGACTTTCTTGGATTATCCTAGGTAATTTACACTATGTATTATAACTGTATTTATGTGTCCCTGTGCCTAAATAAACTTACTTCCTTACTTACTGAAGTTTAACACCTGGACCTGTCTCTTCTTACCAATCTTAATTACTGGTGATGGTCACAATATCGAAAATAGTTACTTAACAAATGAAACATTACCTTTACCGAAAACATCACTTATTTACATACTTAATGATAATAGATGACAGTCCTACCTGCAATGAAATGTTCGCTACACAGACGACTGTATTGTGTTGGCTCCCAGTTTTTCCGCCTCAAGGCAGAAATCCATTTTTTTCGTCTTTCTAAATCCTTGGGGAACCTGTGGAATGCTAGATTTGTCTTATCACCTTGTCGGTTACTACACCCAACAGCACAACAAAAAATAACCATCGTAGTGGCTTACAAGACGATTAAAAACTGAAAACATGGAGGGTAGAAGGTGCATTGAGTGAGGCTACACGTCCAACATGGCTAGGATATCAAGAAACAACTTGTGACGTCACTTGATATAGATATTCACAAACACCACTAGATTTATAAGTATTTTCACCCGTCGCTGGTGAACGCATTCAATATTTGTTGTGTATTTTATTAATAGATACATATTAAAACATATCTTAAATCAATCAGAAGTCAATCACATATTTGTGATTATAAATTATAGTTTTACTTATATACTGAATGAAACAATTCAGATAAACAATTCACATATCCCTCTTGATATGCAAATGGAGCAAAAATGTATACACCCAACATGCAAGAATATAAACTCAAGTTGTAATGAATGACCAACAAAATGTGATCAGTCACGAGGGAACCTTCACCAAAATCAACTTCAATAACAAAAACATAAGGTGGGACCAAGTCAACCATGCCCTAAATAAAATAAGCTGGGAAAATATCCTAAGCAACATGGATCCAAACCTATGTCTAGACAAAAATAACTGTGGCACTCGAGGTATGCTCAAGAAAAAGGAAGAGATGTAAACTAGAAAGAGAGAGGCGCTCTCTATACAGGCGAAGGCGAAGAATCACTGAGCGGCTAAAAGAGGTCAATATATCTGTAATACAAAAGGAGGCACTGGTCAGAGAAATAGCAAATATCGAACTTAAGCCAAAGGAATCTTACAGGAGACAAGAAATGCGGGAAGAACTAAAAGCCATAAATAAAATTGAAAGAAACCCAAAATATTTCTTTTCTTATGCCAAATCTAAGTCACGAACATGGTTCTTACACAGATGACAGCAAGGAAATGAGTGAGTTGCTCAAGTCCTAGTATGACTCAGGTTTTAGCGAGCTGCTAACCAGACTAAGAGTCAAAGACCTAAATGATTTTTTATGACCGAGACTTAGAATTGGGCAGATTCAAACTTATCTGATATTATCCTAACCACATGACTTCGAAAAGTCCATAAATGACATGCCCATGCACTCTGCCCCAGAATTGCAAGAAACAACTTGGCATTCTGTGGAGAAGGAGCATGGACACGGGGGTCATCCCACAGTCGCTAAAAACAACAGACATAGCCCCACTCCACAAAGGGGCAGTAAAGCAATAGCTAAGAACTACAGACCGATAGCGCCAACATCCCATAGCATAAAAATCATAAGAACATAAGAACATAAGAAAGGAGGAACACTGCAGCAGGCCTGTTGGCCCATACTAGGCAGGTCCTTCACAATCCGTCCCACTAACAGAATATTTGCTCAACCCAATTTTCAATGCTACCCAAGAAATAAGCTTTGACAATTCTACCCACTCATGCGCGAGTCCCACTCAAATCCAACCCCTCTCACTCATGAATTTATCCAACCTAAATTTGAAACTACCCAAGGTCCTAGCTTCAATAACCCTACTAGGCAGACTGTTCCACTCATCAACTACCCTATTTCCAAACCAATACTTTCCTATATCCTTTCTAAATCTAAACTTATCTAATTTGAATCCATTATTGCGGGTTCTCTCTTGGAGAGATATCCTCAAGACCTTATTTATATCCCCTTTGTTAATACCCATTTTCCACTTGTATACCTCGATCATGTCTCCCTCATTCTACGTCTTACAAGTGAATGTAATTTTAGTGTCTTCAATCTTTCTTCGTAAGGAAGATTTCTAATGCTATGTATTAATTTAGTCATTCTACGCTGAATGTTTTCTAACGAATTTATGTCCATTCTGTAATATGGAGACCAAAACTGAGCTGCGTAATCTAGGTGAGGCCTTACTAATGATGTAAAAAGCTGTAATATAACCTCTGGACTTCTGTTGCTAACACTTCTTGATATAAATCCCAGTAATCTATTTGCCTTATTACGTACGCTTAGGCATTGCTGTCTTGGTTTAAGGTTGCTGCTTACCATCACCCCCAAGTCCTTCTCGCAATCTGTATGGCTAAGTTCTACGTTATTTAACTTATAAGTGCTTGGGTTATGGACACCCCGAGCTTAGAACCTTCATTTATCTCATTGAACTGCATCTGCCACTTTTCTGACCACGAATTAAGTTTGTCTAAATCTTCCTGAAGTTCTATGACATCTATGTTTGAATCAATTATCCACCTATCTTCGTGTCGTCGGCGAATTTGCTCATATCACTAGTAATTCCCTCATCAAGGTCATTGATATATTTATAAATAACAATGGGCCTAAGACTGATCCCGTGGAACACCCCTTGTTACAAGTCCCCATTCGATTTAACCCCATTTATGCACACTCTCTGCTTCCTATTGTGAGCCATGACTCGATCCATGACAGCATTTTCCCCCAAAGCCATGAGCTGCCACTTTCTTTAACAGTCTCTGGTGCGGTACTCATCAAAAGCCTTACTAAAGTCTAAATAAACAATATCGAATTCTTTATTTGATCAACAGCTTTAAAAGCTTTACTGAAGAAGGTTAATAAATTAGATAGGCAGGAACGGCCCTCGTGAATCCATGCTGGGTATCATTAATCAAATTATGGTTATCTAGATGGCTTCTAATAATATCATATAATTGACTCTAGTAATTTGCTCACTTTAGGTCAGGCTATTGGGCGGTA